>DF240541.1:0-83537 GCA_000507305.1 Breviolum minutum Mf 1.05b.01
TTTTTTATGACAAGCCAGCATAATACCGGTACTCATCCATTTTACATAGGTATGTATATACACATATACACATCTTTATGTACATATATATACTTCCCAGAAGGAATGTTTATGTATTTTTCCCCCACAAAGTCCCAACAGATTCAGCATGTTGGTTGATTGGTTGGGTGGCCAACCTTCTGTGATCAGTAGCTGTTTCTGGCCCCCAAAAAGTAGGTGGTAGGTGACCAGGGCCCAACTTCGACGCTACGCGCTTCCAGATGTTCCCTCCAGGGCGTAGAAGAGGAGGGCCTTGGAGGGTTTAACCTTTTGCCTTCAACAGGACCTGTTGCCACTTGGATGGGGCGTTGTCTTTCTAGCCGCTTGGCTTGAAGCACATGAATGTGGAGGTTCGATTCCTCCCAGGTCCGTGTTGCTTTCGCCCGCGAGTTTTAGCCTTGTTTTTGTTGGGGGAAAGTACAGCGGATGTCCTGCACACTTTCATCCAAGTAGTTGGATCTTTTCCCAAGTGCTCCACTTATATACCACTTAGACCGATCCCACCAATCTAAGGGATCCAGCAAAATCCATTTGATGCTTCACCAGTTTTATATTTTGGATACAGAAAGATAACTGGGATGTGTATACCGTCCCTCCAATTGGATTCCAGTGACCGGCAGGATGACAAGTAGATTTCTAGTAAGCGGATTCCTATCAACCTTCATGTTGCCACTGTTACTGGCAGGGGGCCACCCAATGAAGAACAAAAATACATGCTGAGGTGATAAAAATTCGGCAGGCAACAGATCGCTCAGCAAAAAAACTCCTGATACAAGAATGGCCGGAGAATTTTTTTTGTTGTACCCTGCTAAGGAAAAAAAAACAGTGACTCTTGGCAACCAAATATATTTTACCAACAAATTCTTGAAACAAAGGGCGGAGTTTTGTTCCCTTACAAACTACCCCTTTCCAGGTGACTTGTCACTTGCGTGGAAAACCGTCCCTTCTACGGCGGTTGTGAAATTGATACACTCAATTTGTAAACCAACATAGCAATAGAAAATGAACCCTTTGAAGATGTATTTCCGACAAAATATGGTGATGTTCCATTGCTATGTTAGCTTTACCAAGAGGGTATGTCCAACATCATCCCCGATCCATTGGTCCAAGTGACCTCAGGATCAGCACGATAACCCCTGAGGTCAAGTGGGCGAATAGCTAAGCGACATCAAAACGATGACATCCTGGTGGTTTCATTTCGGGATTTCCTTATGACCGTAGTAGAATACCCCATTACATGTAATATATATATATATATATAATATATTTACATATTTTTATATATAATAGATCCCCCTTGGAATTCACTGGGTACGTCGTGCCCCCATTTTAGAGAGCATAAAGTGAACTTTGGGTACCCTGGGACCTCTCTAGAATCAAACTCTAGGGTTGCTCTGGTGCAGGTTTTTTTCTTCAAAGGTCACCTCTCTAAAATGCAAAACATGATTTATATAACGACTTCAAGTTCCACCCCAAAGATTCTCACATGTAGCTGGGCTGGCCAGAGGTATTGNGAGTGGGAATTGCCAGGGGGATTATAATAGTATAACTGGGTAGGTCTCTGATTTCTTGGCGTCTTAGATAACCCGTAGATAACTGGGTAGAATTTCATCTCCTATGTGTACACAAGGTTCAAAAAAGGTCACGGTCGTCAACCAGCTCCCAGCTCATGACTGCTTGGACAGAATGAGGTCCCAACTTTCCAGCTGATGGTGCCAACCATTGGACCGAATTTTTGGACACTTGCTAATTTTTTCCCCTGAAAAATTTTTCATCAGTTTCTTGTCCCCATTTTTTTTGTTGGGGACACCTTCAGAGGTGGACGGGACACCTCTCACTTTCGAAAGCGCCAACGACTTTTTTTTCCCCCCCCCTCCCAAAAAAAAAAAGAAAAGAAATGCATCCTGAAACCAGCAGGTTTCGGCCCGTTTTACCCTAGGTTGTGGAACCTGGAAGCCAGGTTCCAGAAATGCACCCAAAACAAGCACCCAAAACAAGCACCAACAAGAGATAAAGATGCACATGTGAGCAGCGTGAAGAAAAAACCCTTGGGCTGACATTCCATTATACTGATTGGTTTATAGGGATCCTTATATTGGCTTATTACAATCCCTATATTAAACTGGGTAGTAGAATCCCCTATATCAAACAACCAACCAGGGTATTGAACACTGCACATGTGGTTGTTGTCGTTGTTTCAAACCTGGATCCCGGGCCTTTATTCGTTGGAAGATTTTTCTGTGGCTACAGACGAAGCCGCTTCTCCTTCTTCAAGGATCAAGTTACTCCTCAGAGTGTTGGGGGGTGACTTGGAGGATCCTCCAAGTTGTCCAAGATCCAACATACCCCTGGAACATACCCCGGACACTGAACCACTTGTTTATGAAGGGAATCCTTTCATATTTGGACTTGTGGAATATCTGGGGTATGTTCCAGGAGTCTGTTGGAAAATTCTTAGAACTTGGTAAGTGGTTAATAACCATGGTGATCCTAAGTCCCCTAAGGATCGATGATGTCTCTTTTCATGGCTGCCAATAAATGGGGGGGCATATCCTAACCACTTACGAACACCCAAGGAGTTTCCGGCTGCACACCTGGAACCTCACTACCCATCTAAGAGGTGCTGCTGGGAGCAACAGAAACAACTCCCCCTTCAACGAACTTTCTGAACCAAAAAACCTGCCAAGATGTGTTTTTCTGTGAGTTTTGTGTTTGGAAGTGAAGATTATTCTTCACCTTTTTTGTTTGGGTGTGTGGTTCTCTCTCTAGTTGATCAGAAAACAGTATCATTCTATCACCAGTTACTTTGTTCCTCCAATGTCTTAGTTGTGTATGCTTGCTTAGGTTTTCCATGTCTGTCTGTTCTGAAAATGTCTTTGGCTTGCCAAGCTCCTTTGCTTAGCGTCCTCTCTGTAAAAATTCCAAGCTCCCTTTTCTTCTACCTTCTTCCAAGTCATCCTTTCCCTAAGACAACAAGTCTTTTGGATACTGAAGGAAAGCCTTCCAATTTAGCTTGCTTCCGAAGACGTTTCCTGAAATCTTGGGTATCCCGGTATCCCCTATCTCATCCAAGAGTGGAAATTGAAGATTCACTGGAACCACTAAAAGTTGAACAAGTTCTGAGTCATTTTTGAGTCGTTTTGAATACAGTCCTACTGTTGATGGTTCAGAAATCCCAAACAACCACGTTTTGGATGGTGCTAAAACCTTGTAAATAATGGGATAAACTACCACATTTGTATATCAACTGGTGAGTTTACCGGTTAACCTGAACCATCAACAGTATTTGGGGGGCAAAACTGTCGTCAACGTCTCTTTGGGACTCCAAAGGCACTGCAAGACCTCGAGGTGCATCAGGGCAGCAGCCTTTGCCAATTGCTCTTGACCTTTAGGGGAAATTCCATGAGAAAATCGCTGGTTGTTGGCTTCTCCGCGTTTTTTTTGGGGGGAGACAGAAGTTTCTCTGTCTCAACTAGTCGTTCACAGGCAGAAGATGATGGGAACTCCTGGAAAAGCAGTACTATAAAAACATAGTATCAGGTACCCACATCCCCCCAAATAACGCTGTCAGGAAAACACCTACCAGGGTGATTTGTTTCATGTTTAGGTGGCTCCGGGAATCCCAACGTCTAAAAACCTTCAAAAACGTGACTGGTATCCTGGGTGGAGGGTAGATCCAAGTCCATGTGTAAGTTTGTCTCAAAAATTCCAAATTGGCCTTGAAATTTCATGCAGTTTCCTTACCAACTGCGACATTCCTTACTTGGAGGATCATCCCAGGACTCATAAGTGGTTAGTAAGCATAGTTAGCAAGTCCACTAAGTAGGGGGTGTTGCCACCCATTCGAAATGGCTTTTTTCGTTACTTGTAAATGGCTTTTTCTAACCACTTAGTAACTGGGATGATCTAACCACTGTAGATCCACTGAAATGATCCTCCTAGTGACGGGGGAGGTTGGAAGGATGATTTCCCGAATGGTTGAGATGAAGTTTTCATGTTCCACATATCTCAACTCACTACACCCCCGAAGTTTAACATAGACCAAGAAAAATGGTGGTTGGAAGACTACTTTCCTTTTAAGATGGTAAATTTTCAGGGGCTATGTTAAACTTCGTTGGGGTAGTTTGAATCGATTTGGAGGGATTGCAACGGCACACGTGTGCTGCCAACTACATCTGGAAAAAAACATCTCCAATCTTCAGAACTTCACACCCCCAACTACCGTAGATTTTGGAATTTTGCTTGGGCCATTTTGGAGTACCTAGTCATATAAGAGCTTCGTCAGCAACGTCCATTCATATACTTTGCCTAGATTCAACTGAGAATCCTTCCCCAAGGATCGGGGTGTTTAACTGGAAAAAAATGTTTGAAAACACCACCTCGTGCCATCTCTACATATATATATATATATATATGATATCTGATATATCAAAATATATATATATATATACATATGATATGATACATTTTCTAGATTCTAGATCCCCTCATGAAAAAGAAAAAAAAAGACACAAATCTTAACACACATTCAAACACACACCACCTCGGACCTCTATCCGATATCGTCGTTTTGGAAAAATCATCAACCAAGAAACTGAGCATTAGATCGTCCAGTTCGATCAACGAGAGATCCTGTTAAAATCATCCGCCCGTTGCGTGAGGGGAGAAACACTACGACGTCTTAAACCAGAATTTTTTAATTAAAAAAAAAGGCAATTCCGATGTGTATGGTCGGATGGAGCAGTTGCATGGTTTTTACCCCAAGTTGATTTTATATCATTGGGAATTCTTATTGATATGCTTTGAACATGAATGGCACCTACCGCCCGAGTTTTTTATTACAATCAACTTCCGCTGTTCCAAACGCTGTTCCAAAACAGACCCGTACCACCTGGAAATCCCAAGTTTTCCCCCACAAAAAACGCATCATCAACTGCCTCTTCATGAGACATAAATGAGCCCTAGAAGGTCCATCACATTTCGCAGATTTCAGTTGCGGCCCCCCAAAGATACTGGACCACCAAAAAATAAGGGATGTAAAATTGCTGTTTGAAAGGAGACTGTTTGGTTAAGAAGGCTTGTTGAAGCCCATTATCTCTTGTTGGGGGGGTAGCTTTGGGGTAGCTGGTGTGCAATCAGATTCAAATTCTTATTTGCACACTATTTTTACAGCCTTGGGGGCCTGTGGCTGTACTCTTCTTGTGGAAACAAAGTGCTACCATCCTTCAACACCCTTCACCACCCTTCACCACTTACTATCCCCAAACAAGTATCTAAGTGGCCCAGCCCCCTCTAAAATGTCATCCTCCCAACAGAAATAGCCAGCCTTATTTAAGGAATCAATGAAACGGGATGACATTGTCGGCCACCAACAAATACCCATGTCGGGGCCCGGGGGTAGAAACTTCCTTCCACCTGAGATGGCGACGCCAAGGCGCAGAGTTCAATTCATCCAATTGAGTTTCCAAATGCTGCACCCGAGCTTGTAAGACTTTCACCTTCTCCTGACACTTTTTTGTTCCGCGAAAAGGGACGTCGCGAAACTCAAGGGAACTGTAACAGTACTGCAAATTGTCAGGTTTTTTTTGCAAACAACAAGGGCACAATGGCCCAAGAGACATTTTTTTTTAAAAATGGGCAAGTGATAATTTTGGTGCCATCTCTACTTGGTAAGCTAATTTGGAAAATGACATCTCTTCATGTCATGAACTCATAACAAAATATGTATATATAGGGGTTTCCTAAAATGGTGGTACCTCCAAATCATCCA
Organism: Breviolum minutum Mf 1.05b.01; assembly: GCA_000507305.1. Lineage (NCBI taxonomy): Eukaryota > Dinophyceae > Suessiales > Symbiodiniaceae > Breviolum > Breviolum minutum. The sequence goes on from DF240541.1 coordinate 5,810, forward strand.
TTTTTATAGGGTTTTCCATTATAAAGCGTCCATTTTGGGGTACCCCTATTTTTGGAAACACCCATAATATCATATATCCATCTTTGATCGGCTTTTCCGATCGTCTAGTTAGGTGATTCATCAACTCAGCCGTCGAAAGCCTCCTTGACCTGGAGACACATCTCTGCACATGATGGAGCTTCAACAAAAACATGTGAAAACGACCCCCAAAAAAATCTCAGTCAGAAAATTATCATGAAATCAACGCAGTTTCAAAAAGCTTTTTGAAGACAAACAAAAATTACTAGCCTTTTTGTGGAAACTTACAATGTTGATGGTATATTCCCACAATTGTTGAAAACAAAACATATCGTCAAACAATTTTTGAGACATGTTGGAGAGTTACACCCTGGAAAATTAAGGCCTGAAAGCTGAAAATCACATGTTTGAGGAGAAAGATCATCTGAACCAAACCTTTGGTTTTGGCTTCCAGTCGAATATTTCACCAACCTAGATTTTTGTGATTTAAGGGGATGTCCATTCCTTAGCTACCTTTTGGGGTGAGGTTGTGTGAGGTATGATTGTTGGAAAAAGAGTATCATCGACTCAAAAGTGCCGGCTGGGATGGGATATGTGATCAGTGAGAAAAGTTAAAAAAACATAGATCACTTGAAATAAAACTCGATTGTAAGGGGAACATGCAAACAAAAGCTATGGCGATTCAACATTGTGGTGAATCCGAATCATTTCTTTGACAACTCTTCTTAGGTGGATCAACAACTACTTCGACTGCTTGGAACATCTGAACCTCCGGAAACACTTCCAAAAACTCGACTTTCTCCACATCCTCAAAAAAAAAAACATGCGTCCTCCTCCACTTTCTTGCAATCCTTCACATTCTCGAGTTGTTTCAGTTCAAGCTCCAGCTTCCCTCGAACGGCCTTTTTGGGAGGAAGAGGTGTTACCTATGGAAACTAAGTTTCCTATCTGTCATCCAGAAAATTGACCTCTGAAATCAGTACACTCTCCCAGCAGGCTTGAAAAACATCACAAAGCAACATGAGCTACGCAAAAAAAACTATCCCAGGACATTAATTTATGAACTCTACTGGTTTGATACTGGTTCGCTAAAAGAAATTGATTACCATTTCATGGAATATAATAATGCTTTCTATAGCCGGCAGAACACTCACCCCCTTCATGTATATGAAAATAACAATATGATATCTATCTTTCAAACAACCCTTCACGACTTTCGCTTAATACGTTTCATGAAGGAGGGTCAAACCTCTGCGCATTTCAGCCATGATGAACGGTAGCAAAAAAAAAACATCCAGTGATATGAGCCACGAGGTCAATTCCCCAACACCAACGTCTCTCCCCCACTTTCACCTGGGCGTTCCGAGGGCTGAGGGGCCTTCCACTGAGACTGAGTTTCCTCGGAAGCTTCGACCCAACTGGGTGGAATGGTGAAAATCTAAGGGTACCTCCTAGCAAATAAGGCCTTGTTAGGGGGATTTTTAAGGGACAATGATGGTTAGTAACCCTGAATAAGGCCTGCCTTATTTGCTTGCTAGTCAACCTAACCCTCCCTAACGTACCTCCCAATCAGAAATAAGACCTTATCCCGGGTTTTGAGAGCATTCGGTTCCCTTAATAAGGCCTTACACAGTCACATCTTGTATACCCACCACGAAAGGAATTCCAACCATGGTGGATTTCCAAGAATTCGGAAGATCTATGTCTAGGTAGGACGTCCAGGAAAAGCCGCCATCTTAGAATGTAAAAAATAAGTTCTGCGAAAAATCGACCCCCTTCAGTATCATATACCACACACAAATTAAAAGTTTCAGGGCTGGCCTTTTCATAGACAATCAGCTTAGGATGTCGAGGACTCTCCCAAGATCAATGTTGTGACATAAGTGCCCTTCATTAAAAGCCCCTCATATATTTTTGTATAGCCCCCTTTATTAACAACCACTTTACAGTATCAGTATCTACAACCCGTGATGTTTTTTTTTACAAGAGTGTCTCCATTCGACTTTGACTTGAGCTCAAGGTCTAAATCTAAAGTCGACGACCAAGCTCTTTGGAAAGGACCATGGTCCAGTCACAGCGGCTGTTATATAACCCCCGTTATAAAACAGCGGCTTTCAGAACCCCCACCCTTTTCTTTTCCAGCCCTTGTCTTTCAACAAGCCAGGTTCCGAAAACAAAAAATTCGATACCGTCCGGGAAACTCTGTAACATACACCCCTGAAAACCAACATGACATTGGAAAATCCCCATTAGGAAATACATCTTCAAATCGTGGAGTTTTCATTGTCATGTTCACCACAAACAGGAGAAGGCCGGAAAATCATCGTCCTCAAAAAGTGCCGTTGATCTACGGTAGGTGAATATGTTAACTCGTTTCCCTGGAGGGTACATTTTTAGGAGGAGATCCCACGCTAAAACCTTTCATTTCCCACGATTGCATCTTGGGATGAATTAAATCAACCCACCAAGGTCTTCCCAGGATCAACTAATGGTTATATAATTGATCGTTTGGGTTGGTAGATTCCTAGGATCCCTTGATGAAAGGAAGTGTTACTTATTGGTATCCTTAGAATCCCAAACCACCGGGCCCCAAACCACCAATTAAGCATTAGCTGACAGGCCCCAAATCTTAACATGGATATCCAAAATATCCATATTTGAAAGGAGATACGTTTTGAAAACCATCATTTTAATGGTTTCTATGATAGGTTTCGGGGGTTGTAACCCAAAAACATTTTGCCCAGTTCTATCCAAGTCTCTCCGAGTTCTTCAGCAGCAACTCTTCCATCTCCGCCAAGCGCTGCTCCGCGCCATCACGACTGGGCCGGTAAAACGCAGCACCAAGGGTTGGGTGCCACGGGTGGAAAGGAAAGGAAAGGAAAGGAAGAGAAAGNAGAGGAGAGGAGAGGAAAGGAAAGGAAAGGAAAGGAAAGGGAAGGAGGAAATGGCTGTAATGGAAGGTCACTGAGCTGAAGGACAAAAGATTATAAGATCTTGATTGGATCTCTATTATCTGTCGGCTCTATCAATATGTTTCTTTTTTCGAAATCTGCAACTCTGGATCGGTGTTTGGGCCATGATCAGTGCAGCATGGAATGTCGGATTGAAATTTTAGAGATACCTACGGGAGATACTTCCGGGAGTTCGGACTATGGCCACACAACTTATTTGCGATTCTGCTAACAAATTATCCCTTTGATTCAACATTATGCTCCAAAGTCACCCACTAAAAAAGGACGTATCCCTCACGCATTCGGAATCCGAATTTGGGGTGACATACAGTAATCCTCTTGCTATTAGTGACCACCACCTCTTCATAGGGAAGTAATTGGAAATGAGTTGCGATATGATTTTCATGAAGGGTCAAGAGCTGCAAATACCCGATCTTACTACCCTCGTGGGAACTAACATATCCCCTGCCAAGAAGACAACCGTCCTCTTCCTAAGTAGGGTTTGACGGTTTTCGAAAATCCTTTTTCCCATGTCGGCCAAAACTCGAATTTCTTGCGTGACGCCTTTTGTTTTGCTTGTAAAAAAACCTGTCCGTAAGATACCAGCAAAATGCAGTAAATCAACTAGAAAAAACGTGGCTCGTTTCCTGCAAAGCGAGCTAACGCCCAACTTTTTTTGTCATGCGGTCGTTTGTTCGGAGGTGCTGGACACAGCAGCTAACGAAGCGCCAAGTAAGATCATCAAATCAAAAGCGTTTTTGGAGAAACAAAGCATGCTACAAAAGGTTTAAGAGGAGACATGCGAACCAGCAAGAACTTGTGCCAGCGCGATTACTTTACAGCACCATGGTTTAAGTATAGGCTAATGGTGCCGTGCTGCGGCACGTCAAGCCCCTTTGGCCCAGCACAAAGCTTGCACTGCAAGAACGAAGGCTACTATGGGGATGTTTTTTTGAATTTCTGCTAGCGCTTTGCTAACAGTGGTGGAGCCCCAGCACAGAACCAGAGCGACCACGGATAGAAATCACCCTATTCATAGCAGCGTCCCTGCGAAGGGAAAAGGAATCCTTCACGGACGCAGGTGCTTCAAACCTGGCTTGTCGCGGCAATGAAAAGCAGGCCCGAAATGTTCCGTCGATCGACAGATACCTGCAGTCGCCATGGTCTGCTGCTTCAGCAAGCAAACGTAGTAAGGTTTCTCACTGCCGGAGAACGAAAGATGTCCTCAACCAAGGGCCACCAACTACTAACGTGAGTTGGTAGAATGAGTTGGTAGAAGGTTTGTAAGTTCATTGCCTGCCTTCACGCTGTCCAGCATGAAGCGGGGCCATGTCGGTTTCATCTGCTGCGAAACAAGAAGCTGAATCTGAGCACTGCTAATGAATAATCAATGAATTTGGTTTTGTTGAACACGTCGCTCTAGACAAGAGCCATTCAAAGTGGCTTACCCTAGTCTAGACCCTACGCACTGACTGGCAATTTCAGTTCTCACTTTGACAAATGCCTTGCCTTAGCATGATTCAGCACAATCTCAATCTCCTCGAACAGTTTCTGCGCCAAAGCTTATTGGTATACCACAGATTTCCAACTTGTTCCTTGGGTTCCATGCTGGCTTCACTGAAGCCCTCAGGAATGCGGCGCTACGGGCCAAGTACTTGTGGCCATCTCGTTGCTGCAGCATGTCTGAGTCATGAAGGGACAGCAACATTTGTAATTGTTTCGTGCCAGAGCAGCAAGACTGGCTTCCTTACGTGCATACTTGGGCAAGATCACACGGAGACTCTTGAAAGAAAGAAAAAAAAAGACTTGGCAGCAACAAGTACATCCAGTGCTTAAGGTACATCAAGCCAAGGCACGAGCTGTAATTATGGTGCTTTGTAAGATGTTGTAGAAGCCTGCTGCTTCGATCAAAGTTCCCGGAATGGGCAGGCGGGGCAAAGAAATCTCTTAGTCCGTTGTTGCTGCACCACTGCATTCTCCTCTTCCAGAGACCGAGCAGCAGGTCTTGCTAAGTCACATTGCCTTCCAGTAGCAATAGTAGCAGTAGTAGCAGTAGTAGCAGTAGAAGTAGTAGAAGTAGTAGTAGCAGTAGAAGTAGTAGAAGTAGTAGTAGTAGTAGTAGTAGTAGCAGTAGAAGTAGTAGAAGTAGTAGTAGTAGTAGTAGTAGCAGCAGCAGTCGCGGAGCTAGAAGCAGTGGTAGTAGTGGTAGTGGTAGTCAGTAACACGTACGCAAATCCACACGCTCGTTTGGCATTGAAAACGGGACTTTTCATTAAGGTGCAGATGTGAATGTTGACATTGCTCCCGCACAGTGGGAAAATGCAAATGGAACAAATTGAGCCAAAAGGACTCAAGTTGACTCAAGTCGACTCAAGTTGACTCATGCATGGCCATGCCTTCTGCATACAAACCTTGCGCACTAACGCAACACTAAATGCTGTCCTTTGACAACTCTTTCACAAAAATGGGATTTGCAGTACTTCCTTGTTTGACGCCTCTAAAGCAAATTGAAAATAAGCATCCGCCCAATTATTTTTGGACCGCGAATCCTACTGAAGTCGACCACTACTTTTGAAAACTTGTCATGTGTTAGTTCCCTGGAGGGTAGTCTCATTTGATGGACAAAATCCTCCCACTTGTTGATCTCTAGCATTTTTGGCTCCAAAAAAATGGACCCTGCTTTTTCAGCATCCCGCATCTTAAGTTGGATTTTTTTCGTGTATCGACTGTGAATGGACGAAGCTTCCAAGAAAAAACTCAACAACAAAAAAACATGAGATACTTGATTCACATCCGTAATATCTTTGATATCAAAAACCGTTTTGTTGCTTTTTGTCAAATAATTTCTTTGCATTAAAAAAAACACATCACCAAAAAAATGTCGGGCATTTCCCCCCAACCCTTCCCCACCCACCCAAGGCTCCCCATTTTCCGTGCCTGGCTTCCGCCACGGTGCGCCACTGTACCTCTCCTTGCAGCCGTTGCTCCGCTGAGGCCAAGCGCCGTTGGAAGAGTTGCAATTGACTCAGCGCTGCTTTCAAGTCCTTGGATCCACCCCCCCCGAGAAGCGGCAACGTTGAAACGAAAATCGTTACCCGGAAAACCCGTAAAAACCACCCGTGGGGTTCTATATATACCACTTGAGGAGCCGTAGGGGAAATGTAAGGTAACGTAACCGTGGGTTTATATCTGAGTTTAAATTATGAATGAAAAAGAACAAGTTGTGGATTTTTGTTGCTGTGTTGCCTAGCATTTGCATATTTGCACCTGGAGTTTTTGGAAAGTACCTGCCACACGTTTTATTCGACAAATGTGTGATGCTCCTCTGGAGTGGGTTAAGCCAAGTGGTGAGGATTTCCAAGTGGAGTGGTGATGGTTGGCGTTGGGTGGTGATTGTTGGGTATCTTGGGATGTATGCAAAAAAACACAAGGCTTCTTAGTCACAGTCATCCTCATCGAAAACCAAGAATCATGAATCAGAGGATTGTGAAATTGTCATTGTCAACTCTGTCACTATTCTGATGATGATGCTGATGATTGGCGATACATAATTTTGACTATCATCCTCATGATCAGCATGCTGTTTGCAAGGCGGTTTCTTCCAGGCATTGTATCTGGAGAATGTATGGTACCGTAAGATCCATGCCATTTCCAACAATTAAGCTACGAAAAGAACCCTTATTAGAATACCAGTACTTTCCAATATACTGGCTGTTTCATAGGGATTCCTATAATGGGATAAAATAAACCCTATAACAAATTGACAAAAACACCCCTTTGGCGTATGTAGAATGATAGATATATATATATATAAATATATATATATATCAACAATGATTGATTGATAAACCCTAGCCTATACACCCCAGAAGTTTAACATGGATACTGGGAAAATCAGCCCCTGGAAGAGGAGATTCCTCTTGGAAACCATCATTTTCAGGTTCCATGTTAAAGTCTGGGGGTGTATCAATAATGGGAACCCCATTTACATTGCGAAACAACCAGGGAAAGTTTTCTTCCGACCATTGAACCCGTGGGGCTGGGACCCAAGCCAAGACGAGCCAGCATCACTGAGGTCCCCAACAAAAATTGCACCATCGAAACATTAGGAAAAGAAACCAAAGATGTACCATAAATAAATCCACCCAACAAATAAAATTCAAAAGGTTGATATACAGATTTAGAGAAAAAAGTATGGAATTTTCAAAAAAAGCACCCCAAAGCTTTAAAAAGTTTAGGAACCATCACAAAACAAAAAAAAAAAACAGACTGAAATAATGTGATTCCAACATCAATTCCCCCAAAAAAAATGCCCTTAGAAGATTCAGCATAGGCACGTTATAGTGGGAAAATGTAAGAAGTGATTCCAATTTACAAACCTCCCAATTTTGGGTGGACTTTCAACAAAGCTGTGATCCATCCAGACGCCAAGACACCACCGTCACTGTGGATTGCTCCTCGACCTTGGCCTTAAGCTCCTGATGACCCCGAAGTTTAACAGTGGCATCTCGAGGCGCCTGGGAAACCCCAGTCATTGAGGATACGGAAAGACATGCGCTGGAAAGATGAAAATAGGCAACTTACATCAACTTACCCTCTAGTAAACTAACATGGCTGCCTGGAAAATGAACCAAACTTGAAGATGTATACCAAACTTGAAGATGGGGATTTTCCAGCCAGCCATCGCCATGTCACCGGAGGTAGTAGCTAACCTGAAAATGGGCCAAACTTTTGCCCCAAAAAAGGAAAGGAAGTATATAGTCTCCCAAGCCACCAAAATGTTTCAGATCCGAAACGGCGTTCGTTTCAGGGTCCGGGTACTTCCGTCGTTTCCCATCCCGAAACTCTGCTCACCACTCACCACTTCCGCAAAAAATGGCCGAAGAAGGTCCTGGATTTGGGCCTCTGATTCTTCTTGTTCTGCCTGGAGACAGCACAGGATATGGGGTAACAAACAAACACAACAAAACAAAACAAATCAAAACAAAAAGCAAAACCATACTATTAACAGTAGTTCACTAAAAAACTCCTTCACTGAATTCTTTGAATTACCTTTTCAGAAGATGTTGCTGTTTTTCATGACACAAACTTTTTATGCCACAAAACCTCCTGGCGTTTTTTTTTAGCCTTTGAGGTCGTCCAACATGAACGACGCGACGTTGCCGTTACCTGAGCTTTTTTGGAAGCCTTGGCCAACTTCTCCTCCAGTGCCTGTCACGTTCTGCCCAGTTTACAGCACTGAAGACACTTGGGAAAACCCCCGGGTTTTCCATAGGAAATACATCTTCAAATGGTGGAGGTTCCATGGTAGGTGGGTAATTGGTGGGTGTTTCCCATATATACACGGTTTATATACATCCCCGGTGGTTGTTTGGGATTTCTTCCATCAATGGTATATTTATGTATGTTTCCTTCTGGCTGGTGCTGTTGATCATTTTAACATGATGCAAAGCATCTCACACCGATCCTCTATTGATTTCTATATCAAACGCCATCCTATTTGACATCGAAGTATCATGTTTTTTGGTGGACACGTGCTCAAGTGAACCAATTTTATATTACAGGACTACACTATATAAATCAAACCCCCTCTATAAATTCATAGATCATTCTCTTCAACACTTGGTCATTGTCCATTTGCTTGTTTGTCTGGCATAAGCTCCGAGTTGTGATCTCGTTTTACCCCCAAGTGCCAAAACGCTATCATCCAACTGTCAAAGTATGAGAAAATCCCTCTAGTAAGTGAGGTTGTCTGTAAATGTCTAAAATTCCTGATAGTTGACAAAAAAATCACCAAATTCATTGAATTGTTTCTTTCGTATGTGCTTTTTTTCCTCCTGTACCGTTGGACCAAAAAATGGTTTTCCGAGTTAACTTGACTCTACCAAACTACAACGGGCCCGTAGGAAAACGTTTCGTTTCACCTCTACCCCTCTTCTGTAGTAAGCAACTATCCTATTCCTAAGAAAAGTATCGTGTAAAAAGTTCGACTGTTCAGGGTTGACAGTTGGAACGATCACATCTCCCCGGCTTCAGCCGGCACTTTTGAGTCGATGATGTTCCATTTCCCAAGGTGGGATACTTTAGTTCTTGGAGGGGACAGTTGACATGATAAATCTGCATATCTCTCGTTACCTCACGGTGTTTGAATACCAGTTTACATGGCAATACAACCCATAAATCTAACCCCGTGTCTACCCCCTTCCCAACTGTGTCAACTCCCATCCCTGGAAACAGCTTCGCACCTGAGCTTGTAAACATTCCTTTACCAGCTTGTTTTCCAAGTCCTATCCATCATTTCACATCGGTTTCAGCGTTAAAATGGCTAAATGGCTCAACATGAAGAAACGGTACATGAATTACCCTCCTGGGAACTAACATATCCCCTATAAAAGGCACTTTTGAGTCGATGATTTTCCTTTTCCCCGGGTGGGATATGTTAGTTTCATGGAGGGTACATAAACCAAGAACATATGATGGTATACAACTTCCATACCAAGTGGGTGAAAGTAGAAACTATTTTTAGTTGCGCCGTTGCTCACACTTACCTACTTGAGTAAAAACATCTCACCATTCTCTCTCTCATCCAATGTGGGAGCCAATGTGGGGAGCCAATTTTTCTTCAAGCATAGATTTCAGATCATCCCATAGGGCATATTATGTCTGATTGGTTTTGACAAATACCAAACTCCACGAAAAAAATGTATGCGAGAAATTCAAATGAACTCATCAGGTCAAGGTAAGATTATTTTTTTGGAAGTTTAGCATTGGGAAATTTACAATCTTGGCGCAGAAAATTCAATGCTGAATCTACGACATGTTTCACAAGTACCTCACATACATATGCCTATCGGTTTCCACCCATGTTTCATCCTTCCACTTGGTACACTAAGTCTTTCCACCCATGTTTCATCCCTTCCACTTGGTAACTCTTAGGGCACATTCTGCTGTCTCAGCGAAGCATGGAGGGAGAAACATTTGGTCCTCGATGGTCGCCACTGCCTGCTTGTACTTCTCTTGTTCTTCCAGTATCGCCTTGCTCAACTCCATGGTGATTTTGATGGGTTTGGGGCTGATTTGTTGGGCTCGGATTCCGTTTCGGATCCCCAACAATGAATCCGGGATTGGGTTTTTTTAGAGCAAAAACCACCAACTTACCATTACTTGAGTTGCGATAACCAAAAAAAATCACGAGAGATACGGTTGATCAACGAAATTAAGTTGAGATACCTGAAACACGTTTAAACAATAATTGCAATTCCCAAACGGTGGGCATGAAAACACATGTACTTTGTGTATAAACATATCATGACATGCTGTATATATGACTTCCATATCATATCATCCATATCAACTGATCCAGGATTACTTCCTTAAAGCAATATCGCCAATGAAGATTGCAGGCAGCGATCATTAAAAGCATGAGAGCCAAGATCAACTTGAACCAAGTTGCATCAAAGTTACCCTCTAGCAAACTAACATATTCCCACCATGGGAAAAGGAAAATCATCCACTCAAAAGTGCCTTTACGGTAGGGCATATAGTTCTCTGGAGGGTAAGCCGTTAGATTCATGCAAAATGTCTGCTTTTCAAAAAAAAAAACTGGGTATTCCGACAAATGTCTCAGTCCCAAATCCCCGAAAAAACCATTGAGATTTCTCGGGACCGTTGGGCGCTCCAGCGTGCAAACCCACTCAAAGATGCTATGCTTTGATCTCGAAATCGTTTCTTTGGGTTTACAGTATGTAGGGGGCGGAAACCCGAAAAACCCCATTTGACTTTCGGAGTGATCCAATGTTCAAATGCCGAGAGCACCATGAAAAATGTTCCCACATGTTGTTCACATAATGAAAAATCTATATGTTGGACAGAAAAATGATGAAATTGACAAATTGAAGATGAGATTGAAGCAATAATATTCATATGTATATATATATATATAATCATAATGAACCTAGTACCAAAAATATCCAAAAAAGAGAAGTGAACCAAGTTGTTTTTCGATTTTGTTGTTTTTCTTCACCGCTAAAAAAGCACCTCTTTGGCGGAGGACAGCTCTTCAACTTTGTTCTCCAATTCCTCAACCGGGCAATGGTGGAAAAAAACCCACCGTGTCTGCAGCAGGTGAGTAGGTAGTTGAACATCCCATGATTATTTGGTGGTTGAAACAACCCATTTGATGAAATATGCGCAAGTCCATTTGGATCATTTTGCCAGGTAGGGGTGAAAATCAAAAATATTGAAACCACAACCTTGTATAGGCCTTAGATACATAGTGCCGTGATGAGAAAGTGCTGAGTCGGGCATTGTAAGATCTGTGTCGTGCAACCACCGCTGCATTGGTTGGCAATGTTTTGTGGACTCTTTGAAAAATGATCCCCAAAGCTCCTTGATCTTGGCTGAGGTTTCTTCTTCTTTTGCCTCAAGCAGACAACGTTGCTACATTGCACCATTGCACTGTACTATATACAACTACGACAACGCTAGCCACAACCACAACCACCACAACCACCACAACAACCACAACCACAACCACAACCACAACAACACAAAAGCGACTAATGCAGGAAATCAGGCTAAGGCAGGAAATCACACCAAATCAGCCCCACACATTTCTAGAAACGTCGAAAAGCATTTGAATGTTTCCCTTTTTTCGTTGAGTACGGGTAATTCAGGAAAATCATTCTCAAACATTGATTTTCGCAATATACCTTTTGGTAAATCTACAATATGCAGCCCCAAAGTTTTGATGTGGAACCCAAAACTGATGATTTGATGATGTTCAACAGCAATCTCTTCCAAAAAAGTCGATGTCTTCAGGTTCTACAGTATGTGTCAGTTTTTTTTGTCCCCCCGAAATCACCCAACTGAAAAATAAAAGCATCTTCCAAACCTCCCAAGTTTGGGTTCCATGTTAATTTTTCACCAGGGGTGTACATTCAACCCCTATGAATGGCCTTATAAACAAATGGGGAGGTTATAACCCCTATAAGTGGAGTTGAAATTTTGGCAAGGCCCAGGCCTCAGCTTCCGAAGACCCTTTGACCAACTTGTCTTGCAGTTCCTGACGCTGCAAAAGATGTGTTTGATATATACCTTTATATTTGAATACGTATAGCTTTCAATGGGTTACATCCCTGAAAACTAACATGTCCCCTAAAAAGGGACTATTCAATAGGAAATACATCTTCCAACCATTGATTTTCAGGGGACATGTTAGTTTTCGGGGGGGTATAACCTACTTGTAAATGGGATATATTGGGGGTATATACACCACTTACTAAACCTTGAAAAACCAAATGACCCTTGTTTTGAATGGAGGGCCAGGGCCTTCTTTTGGAGGGTTCTTTCACCCCAAAATAGAGGACAAACCGGTTCCAGGTTTATATTCATTTATATTAAGAAGTATAGCTACTTTGCTTCAATACAGCGTCTGCTTGCGTATATTACATAAGTATAAAACATGGGTACATGTTATGTGTATAGTATAGATGCGTTCGATCTGGGTAGGGTTGTAATGTGTATGTATACTTGTAAGCACGTACATACCATATTAGGCATGACTTTGGCAAGCTGTCCAAAACGCCCAAACAGTACCAAAAATTCATGCTGCAAGTCTACTATACGGACCCCACTGTTGATAATAAAATGCCAAAATCCCAAAAAACTTCAAAAAATGTCTCAACATGATGAGAATGGAAAAATATTCTCACAAATTCACCTTACATTAAGCCCATCGACCACCTGTCATTGAAAAATCGGTATGCATCCACTGTTCCCGTAAAAGGATGAAGGAGAAGAGTTCCAGTAAAGAAAGGATGCAAGGGGATCCTGTCATTGGTAAAGGGGCTATATATATATAGGGTAATGAGATCTTTGCCCCTTTACCAATGACACAAGGTAAAGATATCTTTGCCTGTAAATTTCCAAAAGGCAAAGATAATCAAAGATAATATCTTTTTAATTCTTGTTCTTTGGCTATGGGCCGAAAACCTTGGTTTTTCTTGGATCTCCATACAAATTCCTACCATTTTTCCGGGGGGCGGAAATTTCTGATTGACGATTCCTGGTGAAACTCCGCTTTTCGTTGAAGAGTTGCAGCTCCAGGGGAATAGAGCCGTATTAAGGGATGATTAACCACCCCAATACCCTCAGATTCCCGTGACACAAAAACTAAGCTTAGGGTGTTGTTTCGGTTGTTTTTGTTCCCAACAGAAAAAAACACCTCAGCCACAAAATCTCAGGTCCTGGAATTTTGCCTCTGCTTGCTTGCGCTTCTCTTGCTCCTCAAGCAAGGCCTAAATTTCAGCGAAAGATGGCCCTTTTTTGGATGTTTCTTCAAGTCAAAACTGGTGCGTTGTGAAAACGGAAGGATGCAAGCCCAGCCATGTTGCCTGCAAAGGATGACATAAAAATCCTTGTGCAGGGCTTATTAACCAATGGTAGGCCTTAGTAAACCCTTATAAATACCGATGTTGCCATCATATTTCCTCCTGCCTCTGTGGTATATCTTCAGAAACATCCCTTTCATCGAAAAAGAAGTGAATCTATGAGAAACCAGGCAGTGCCTAATACTAGTATATTCAAATACATATATATATATATATGTATATATATATATCATACCATATATAAACTACAGTCCCTTCATGGCCCATGTCAGCAAGCGGTTTCAAGATTATACATAAAGGTTACACTATGCCAGTTTGGCACTAGGCTTCAGTTGGCTTTAGCTTCCCAAATGCCTGCCACTGTGAATCACGGCACCATATTTCCACAATACGTGATGCAAAGTGCAAAAAGTTGTCTCGGCAGTCTTGGCCTGCTTGTGCTTCTCTTGCTCCTCACGCATAGCCTAGACGTGACTGGATGTAAAAGAAAAAGCTCGTGACATGTGCATTCATATCTTTAGTGGGAGGTTTCCTTTACAAATTACGGACTGAAAGCATTGATCAAAAATGGCAGATTATGAAAATCCATTCATCTAATATGCCCTGCAAAGGGAGTAAACTCTTGTTGCCATGAGGATCACAGTTGTATTCAGTCTCATTATGTGGAAGATTTGTGCAAAATGATGCAATGCTACGTGAAGTGTCTCTTCATCCCAATCATCTGAAGTCTTTTTTTAATCGTATTGTTGTTAGAATGCCCACCAGTTGTCCCGTGTTTCTACATCTCCTTTCGTTTCCCGTTTCACGCGATGCTAAATGCATAAACTGTCTCGGCAGTCTTGGCCTGTTTGAGCTGCTCCTGCTCCTCAAGCATAGCCTAAACGTGACTGGACATGAGAAGAAACGGCATGAGACGAAATTGCATGAAATTGATATTCATATCTTTCGTGTGAGGTTACCCATTCCATAATTGTGTCCTGAAAGCATTGCTGGAAAATTGTCCAGTTTGTTTTGTCCCAACTAAACTGTTTGCTATAGTTTCATCTAGTAGTTGGACTCTTTTTTGTTTACTAGTATTGCAATGGGCCATTGCAAAATTGTTACCCTCCCTAAAAATGGTGGTTTCCAATAGGAATCTCCTTTTCCAGGGGTCTATTTTCAGGGACTATGTTAGTTTCAGGGAGTGTATCAAAATCTCTTTCCGACGTTTCTGCCTTTCCTTACCTTCGACCTGTACACAGGTGACCGTGACTCCCGCCTGCTTCTGCTTGCCTTGCTCATCCATCATCGCCTTCATAAGGGGTTTTTCGGTTGACATTGAACCATGATGAACCATGAAATCTGATGTTTCCAAACAATAGTGGTACCCCCAAATCATCCATTTTAATGGGGTTTTCCAATATAAATCATCCATTTTGGGGTACCATTATTTTCGGAAACACCCATTCTAAATCATTGATGTCCCCAAATCATTCCAGTTGGCAACCCGCGAATTGATTTGACAAAACTCCTGGAATCATTACATCTTCTTGCTTGCTGATAAAAAATCATTACTTGTGGTATCGGCATCGGATATCTGGATTCAGGGCAAGTGGATCATTTTTTTTTGTGATCCATTAGTGGAAGGGATTTTTGTGGATCAATTTGTTGATTCCTCTAAATGACCTTTATCCCTTCCCAGGATGCAATCGTCACCTGATCCTTTCTATAGGATGCCCCTTGATGGTCACGTTCACTTGGAATTTGTTTGCGGAGATTTTTCCAGCAGAACATCCCGAGCTATTTCTACTTACAAGGTCAAAAATAATCATATCTTGAAGCTGACAGAAGCACCTTCCACTCCCCTTGTCTTTTGCCAAACTTGATTTTGTATGTCATCTATATACCATTCCACGGCGGGCGGTTTCTGTGCGCTTCCATCCGGTCTATTTTTCAAAGGAAAAGGCATCAAGAAGTGATCTATAGAGTTGGTCTTTTTCAACCCATCTGCCAAACAAATGCGCATCAAACAAATTGGATCCTTTCCCCCAAGCATTGGGGTGGTTTCACCACCACCCAAACATGCGGGACCCCACTCTCAGACCTGAACTCACCCCCCCTTACGAGTTGGTCCTGGACTACTTGGAGAATCATCCCATTTAGCAAGTGGCTAATAACCATGGTTCGTAAGTCCCCTAAGGATCGGGTTGTTCCCCTTACAAATGGCCGTTTCACGGCTTATAAATGGGGGTTACTAAGTACTTACTAACTGGGATGATCCTCCAAGTACCCTTTCCACGTTTCTCGGTGCTTCACACCTTTGCTTGCAACGACTCCAAGGCCAATTTGCTCTGCAAATCCTGGGAGCTGCCACTGGAAGCTGGAAGCTGGAAGTGGAGGTGTGTGTGTGTGTGTGTGTGTGTGTGCAATCACAAATATATAGCTTGAAATAGGAGGATAACCGGAATCATGCACTACCCTCCCAGAAACTAACATAGCCCCTGAAAATGGGCCATTCCAAAAGGAAACCGGTCTTCCAACCATTCATTTTCAGCTGCTACGTTAGTTTCAGGGAGGGTAAATACTTGTTTTGGGGAGAAAAGTTGCATCAACTATCTGATGAATCTTTTGGGGGGAAGTAGCATCAACTAGCCTCCCTGAAACTAACAGACATAGCACCTGAAAATAGGCCGGCCCCAAAAGGAAAGGATCATCTTCCAACCATCAATTTTCAGGTGCGAAAATGTTAGTTTCAGGGAGGGTATCTGATGAAGGTTCTGCAGATGTCAAATCTAAACCCGAAAGAAAAAAGAAAACTGGTGAAGTTACTCTGAAGCAGTGTTTATAGTTTCAACCAACAATCTTCTTGCACACGGTCCACCCACTCCCTTAACAAATTCACACGCCCAGGGCTTTCCATGAAAGTGTTTTATATGCAGCTTTGGAAGATGATTGTCGTTTCGAAAAATCGGGTGACTTTTTTGGGGTCAGTGTATTCCATTAGAGCGACCATGTATATCCATTCGAAACATACCCCTTCCTATCAACCTGATCTATTGTCACTTTCTTAGGAGGATCCATCATTTTTCATTTTCCACAATTTCTCAAGGTGGAAACTGCTTTAAAAAAATCATCCCATTTCTACCCCGGAAATGTCGAGAAAAAGCAAAACTGTAAGGACATGGCATAACGACCTCTCCGTTAGACTCTTTTCTTGCATCTATGCCCCTACCAAAAAACTTGCTTGCCGTAACCAAAAGTGTTTATCTCTCCAAAATCCAAATTGATGAAATCATCACTACATATCCAACTATCATCAACTATCCAACTATCCACACCACCACCCTTCACTCACCGGATTGTTTTAAAAAAAAAACACCCCCAATTGACCACCCAAATCACCAGGCCATGCACCTGAATTTCTGCCTCAGCTTTCTCAAGCTTCAATTGTTCTTCTTGGATCGCCTCAAACGGAGGCGGCCGGATCGCCTAAAAAGAGGCAGCCGGTCATGACAGAAATCCACCCAGTTCATGATGGAGAAAATCGCCGAAAATCGTTAAGTAACAGAAAAGATATGATCTGTTTCAAATTGCTGCAGAAATTTCTTGCCATCATTTTTGTACCACTAACTTTGGCAAGTTTTGGTGCTTTTTGATTTGGGGAAAATGTTTTTGTTGATTTGAACCTTGGAGTTGTAACGTCTGGGTCGGGTGGTTCCAGACATAGGAGGCTATACATTTTCCATGCCATGCCAAGGAGGTTTCTTGTGTTCTTTTCTTAGTTCCCAACAAGATTGGATGGCATCCAAAAATTCCGACGGTACTTTTCGTGCTGAAAAAGTTTGCCTTGTTACTTCCAGTTTCAAAGTAAATATTGGCCTTTCTATCCAGCCACAACCTCGACAATCATCAAAAACAACACGCTGTCCAATGTCTACCAAGACAGAACTAGTTATATAGTGGCATTTTTCGAAATCTTCCACCTACTTTCAGAGCAAAAAAATGTTAATCAAAAATACGAAACCAACAATTCGAACAAAATCTGTTCCAGGGGGTGAGCCCTGTTGTCCAAAGATTCACAGATTCCTCGGAAAACACATCGCCTTGTTGCAGTTATCTTGGGATGCTATTTTGGGAGGATGATCCCCCATCCCCAAATCCAACAACCACTAGGATTGCCCCTCCACTAAACTTGGCAAAAAATCATCATTTCATAAGAGGAGATACATCTTCAGCTTGCTGTTTTATCAGTGTCATCTGAGTGTGTATATATTCCTGCTCACTCTGATCTTGAAGTCAAGAATTCTCCACCTAGCCAACTTGTAGGGTATACGACACATACCTTCGGCTGATATTTCCACTCTCAGGATGCTCGTGTAACAATGTTTTTCTTGAGAAATTGCCAGAAAGCGACTGAGTATAAATATTTCTTAGCATATATGTCTTAGCAACCAAAGCGACTATCACTGATCACATCACTAAATCATCATTATGATACCCTTTAAATCTTCAACACAAAAAAAAGAGAGGCCAAAACTTCAGATCATTGCACTTGCTGTTGGTTCATCATCCCCCCCTGAGTCGTTCAAAAAAAACACCATAAGAACCCAGGCCTTTTGCAAGGTTTCTTGTTCTTCACCTTGATTCTTTAAAGCTTGTTCTGCTGCATCTGCCCGTGCACATTCGGCCTGTTTACCTCAGGGAAAAATGGTGGGAAACCGTGTATCAGTCAGTTCAGGTATATGTTCTTTACAAAAAAAATGTGTTGGAAAATCCAATGTAACATATGTATAGATATATAGTCTAGAACAATCGATTTAAGAAACATTGGATTTTACAAGGTGATCTTGGAAATATGCATGAAATCTATATTGCCACCACAAAGATGGTGGTAAGATATGGATAGAGATTGCATAGATGTCAGTGGTAAACAAAGAAACAATGAAAAAAGTAATATAACAGGTCAAGCTGCCAACATATGGCAGGGAAGTTCTAGTCAAGTGTTTTTGACTAGATACCTGGATACCCTCTCCATCCCTCTCCATGACTTTGAGGGTTCAAACTCTTCATTTTCCAGGGTGAAACGCTTGGAATTTCGACTGTATGAAAACACCTCCTGTCAGGGGATAGTGGGATGTACCC
Organism: Breviolum minutum Mf 1.05b.01; assembly: GCA_000507305.1. NCBI lineage: Eukaryota > Dinophyceae > Suessiales > Symbiodiniaceae > Breviolum > Breviolum minutum. The sequence continues at coordinate 24,291 of DF240541.1, forward strand.
CTTGCAACGTACCCCTATATAAGCCCTATATTACGTGGGTATTTCGGGGCTAAAAATCCCCAAGAATCCATAGAGAACACCAGCTAAATACCATGGGCACACGTACGTTAATGGTACACCCAATTGTCCCTTGATCCTGTGGTGCATTCCACCTTTATCCAACGGCCCAAGCGACTTATCTCCATCTCTCGGATCTCGCTAGGCGTGGCCGTATCTTCGCTGCGTGGGCCTTGGGAGCGTACCCCCAGGCATCTCCAACTCCCCCCGCAAATGAAAGGAATTCCTTCATAAACTGTTGGGGTTGGATAGGGGTATGTTGAAAATTTCAACCTGAAAATCAGACTTTGCTTGTGACTTCTTGTGACTTTCTTGACTACACTTCCATGTAACTTGACACTGACTTTGTTAGGTTGCAGCATAAATATGAAAAAAAATCAACTGATGACTGCAGGGACCCAATAAAAAGCAAGCCGTGGATTCGCATCCATCATGGCGATGGTCAACCTACCCCTCCACCCTTAACGTTACCCCCCCTAAGAAATAAGGATGTCTAAACGGATGCTATGGCCCCACCCCAGCTAGTCAAACATAAAGGTGGCAAAGGTTGAAGGCCTGTAACAAGAATGTGGCTACAGGCCTTCGAAATCATCTATATCTTTTCAACATTCCAGGGTCATCTCAAGCCATATGTAACCAACAAACCTCCCACAAAAAAATGGATTCCCAGGTTCAACCAAAGTTCTCACCTTCCCGAACCAGTCAACCAAAAAAATATTTGGGTGTTTTCTTTTCGTTATTATCGTTGTGGCTAGTCAACCATTGGTTTCCTTGTTAAACCATTGGTTTCACTTAACAAGGCCTTAGAAAAACCTCTATTTCTGCGGGGGGGTTCTTTAGGTGGGGTTGGTTTGACTGGCCATGATATATCTTCACCATCACCAAGGTACTGAGTGCCATATCTTTCAACATCTCTCGTACGCTCAGGGCAGGGGTTCGCACGGCTGCCTCCAAGTGGTGAAACCAACGTTCCGTCTCCTCTTCACTCTCCCAACGCATCACCAAGACCGGTCTGCTAGGAGCCTCTGGAATTTTGGTGTTTTTTTTGCTGGTCAAGGTTTTCTGGTTGGTGGTTTCAACCCATTTGAAAAATATTAGTCAAATTGGAAATCTTCCCCAAATAGAGGTGAAACTAAAAAATCTTTGAAACCACCACCTAGTTTTGGGCGCTTTTTTTGGAGGGGGGACGGGGGGGAAGTCACCAAACAGTTCATGTTACATAAACGGCTTATGTGAGGGGAAACTCACCCCCCAAATAGCCTTATAAATACTTATAAGGTTCAGTACCTCCGTTCTTAGGTACCTGAAATTCTTGGTGAGGGAGGGCTGAGGGGAGTCACCTAAGAGTTCATTGCATGGTTTGGGACCCGGTGGGTTTTGGGATTCGAATCGGGTACCCCCAAATAACAGTTCCTTTCATGAAGGGATCCTAGGAATCCCAAAACCACCCAAACCCCCAAAGCACCAAGTTACCATGAGGGCGGGCAGAGTGGGATGTTTAAAAAATAGGGAACCTCAAAAACAGCAAATCTTTGTTAGCTAGGTCCAAAAAAGAGGCCAAAACAAGGCATCTCAGGTTTCTATTCCTATGCCTTACTTACTAGCAACATCTTGTCATAGTTGATCTCATTTTCTCAACCGCAACCTACCAACTCCCACCTCCAACTCCAACTCCCAACATCAAAGATATATCTGGTTCGCTTCCAAGTACCAGCACCCAACATTTCCTTTCCCAAACCCATCCTGTTGATGGCAACCAGAAATCCGGTAGGTAAACTCACCAGTTTGAGGGATATCGTAGTTGAAATCCCATTATTTACAGGGTTTTATGTGGTTTGATATGGTAGTTGAAATCCCATGGGATTTATATACAGGGTTACAACCACCACCCTCCCAAACGGTGGAAACGGCCTTGGCATGCACCCCTCAACCATCCCCGCCTCAACCTTGATACTACATGTACCTTGTAACTCCACCGTAGCACCCGACAGCTGCACCTTAGATTTTCTTGTGGAAAAAAAAAGATCCAACGGAAAAACACATCTTTTTGACAAGGGAAAATGGTGGAATCTCCCGACCAGTTGCCAGATTTGGAGAGATGTATATGTGTATATATATATATATACATGTAAATAAAAAAGTTTGGAACCTGTTTGTGTATTTATGTATATATAAATGTATATATACCTGAGTACCTGTTTTATACATATGTATAGATATACTTGGAACCTGACTGTTTGTCCTTCGTTTCGGGGCGGTTGAACCCTACAAAAGGTTTCGGCCCGTTCCAACCACAAGGATCATTTGGGTTCCAGATATAACTTCAGATACCAAACCCCTCCAAATCCCGGGCAAAACTGTTGCCATCCAAGCAAACTAATCATAACTCTGTAATTTCGAAAAGAAACAAAAGATCCAGATGGTTGATGAGGATGCGATTGCCTGAACCAAAAGGATAAAAAAAGGCCTATCCTCTGATAAAGTCATATATCAATTGACATTACATTAAATGTTCCTTTTCTTGTTGATACACCTTTTTTGTAAGGAACATTTATGCAAGCCTCACTATTAGAGGGGTCTTTCCCCTGGTCCTTTCCAACGGTGCCGAGGTATGACAAGTTGCCGCTGCCTCCTGTTTCGAGCTTCTTTCCATCAGAAGTAGGTCCTACAAACAGCAGTGAATCGGACTCAAATAGGTTCCACATAAAGGATCCTCAATCAAATGGGGAAGGTTAGTATTTTTTCGGGTTGTAGAAAGAAATGTAGCTTTGGGGTCATGTCTTGCATCACTTCTAAAAGAAACATGTTTCCAAAATTCAACCTGGGATAATTTGAAATTGGTTCCAGAATTCCTCCAAAAAACCACATCCATATCCACTTCCCCCCCATTTTTTTGAACCATTTTAACCACCAAAAACACCATTTTTGTGTTGGAGACGTTTCACAAAAAATCTTGCCCCAATTTCACCTTAGCCCCTTGTTTCTCGTGGTTTTGTTGTTTCTTTGGTCGTTTTTGGCCCCATGTTTTTCAACGTTTTTACCCCCGCGTGTCGGTCCCCTTCAAGCTTCATGAAACAACGAGATGGCCAGAATTGACCACCCAGTCGGTAGACCACGTCCTTGAAACCGGCGGCGATGATGGAAGAAATGTGTCCGTTTTTTTGTCAGAACTTTCAAGGAGTTTTGTATTGGAAAAACAAAAAACAAACATAAAGGGTGATGAAGGGGCCCCCAGGTAGATGGTTGGTTTCCCAAGTGTTCTGTGGGTATATACATATATATATATATATATATGTAGATTTATTCAAAAATAATGATCAAATCAAGCATCATTTTTAAGATGCATCTGAGCCTGAAAATGCAAGTTGCTATGATTCATCTTTAGAAACTGAAATTAGCAACAGTAGCTTGAAAGAAAAAGTACCCGGTACCCTTGAGATATATGGTTTGCTTTCAATGTTTTCCTGTTGAACTTGTGTCATCTTCTTCCTAGATGTTAACCGGTTCATAATTTTTTGAGACGAGGTTATGACATTTCTAGCACAACCATCCCTATCAAGGTGTCGTGAATGTGAACATTGAACACAAGGAGACTCCTGTCACATAGAAAACGGCATCTATATACCCCCCCATGTTTTTTTTCTGGGATACCTTGATTTCAAGCATTATGTTAGTTTCAGGCAGGTTATATATACATATATCCCAGAATTGAAATGTCAAACATCACAAAAGAAGAAATGATAGTTGCCAATAGAAATTTCGTTGCTATTCAACCTACCCTCCCTAACATGCCCCCTTCAGAAATAGTGGTTCAATTAGGCCTTACTTAGGGAAACCAATAGTTTATAAGCCAATTTGAACCATTCGCCAATTTGCTGCGCGTGACTTTGCAGCCTTCCAGTGGAAATTGAGACATCATTGTATCTTACCAGTGGCAAACGACTTTGCTTTGGATCATGTGTCTGTTTGTTAAAGCTCAACACGACCAAAATAAAATAAAACACTTAAACAATCACCAACACTGCCAAACAACAGAAAACATCAACGATACTAAGCTGACAGGTCTGGTGATAAATTCCATCCAAATTTCCATGAATGAAAGGCCTTCCCTACGGCTCCCAGCAGCTGTTTTTTTTTTTGTTCCCTGCATCCCAACCCATCCGACCAGATGGCAACTGGAGAAATCCGGTAGGTAAACTCACCAGTTGAGGTAGCCCTAATGCTTTTTTGCATGTTTTCTTGCATTTTAATATATTTACCAACACTCGTGGTGATTTAAAGCTTGGTTGGTTAGGAGAAATTAGTTTTATCCCATTAATTAGAGGCTTTCATACACCATCCAAACGGTAGTTGTTTGGGATTTCTGAACCATCAACAGTCCCTTTGCCCCCAGAAAGTTCGAGCCAAGCATCACCACTGATGATTTCCCGTGGAGAAGCCACGTTGCTAGTCGATTGACTCGCTTGACCGCCATCAGCGGAAGCACGTGGGGGAATGACCAACGGAGGAATCGCCATCAGAGTGGGAACGGTCGACTCGATGTCCTATATACAGGACTATACGGAGGCTGAGCCAAAATGGCGACATCCATGTGGAAACTGGAGCATACATGATGTTCTTGAAAAGAAACATGAGGTACTGTAAAAAACCAAATGTCATCATCAATGGTGCATCTAAAACGATAAATCGTAGTGATTTCCCAATGACTATCAATAAGGCCTTGACTCACAAACCCTAACTGTTAGGGTGTTTCATAGAATGCCTTGACTAGATTTCAAGATTCCGGAGTTTGTTTGACCTGAGTATGTGTATACATATATACATATATATATATATATATATATACATATGTCTATGCTATACATATGTTATATCATGTATATCATATCTATCATATAGATATCAAGATATTTTTACGTACATCATTCTATATAAGTTGAAGATCACCCATCAGCATCTCTATTTCGAAGTTGATGATTCTGATTCCGTGGAAACATGGTTAACTGACTATACGAAGATATAATCCCATGAAGACACGATGTCCAGACCCATGAGTGGGCTTGATTTTTTGGGGCACCCATGCTTCACCTCTTCACAATTCACGCCTTTCTTGTGTACTAAACACAATCTGAAACAAACATAACATACTCAGACAATCGGAAAAAAATATTCCTAGGCCTTTTGTTGATTGAGCCCCGGCAACAAAAAGGTAAACAAACCTCTGGCAATTTTTTCTGGAGGTCACCAAGAAGAAAAGTCCATCATGTTTGGGGAAGACTCCCTCAAAAATGTTGGGTATCCAATCCAATCCGCAAAAAATACTTCAACTCAAATCATCATCTTTAGGGCACACCAATGTAAAAACGCCCTGCAAACAAAAAGACACCTTTCAAATTTCAAGCCAAAAAATGCTATGTAAATCTCTCATTTCTGGATGTCTGGATAAAAACTCATTGGATTTTGTCCTATTCCCGTTGAATCATCAACTTTTACACCGACTTGTTGCGCTCCCCAAGTTAAACATGGAACCTGAAAATGATGGTTTCCGAAAGAATTCTACTATTCCAGGGTTCCATTTTCAGGTGAAGCATGTTGATCTTTGCTCAGCTGCACATAGACAGGGTTATAGGGGCCCGCGCAACCATTTCCCATATGAAGGGTTGCTATAACCCTGTCTATGTGCAGCTTAGTTTCGGAGCCTAGATTTTGACATCACCCAAAACGTCACCCGTTTCATCACCAAGTCACCCCAAAATCAGCCATCGCAAAATCTCCTGAAGCTGTTGTAGGTTGACCATTCTTCATTAAAGCCGTCACCACTCTTCAAAACTAACATAGTAACCGAAACAATGGTGGCAAAAGGAGACAAGCCTTTCCTTTTGAGAAGCCGCAGGCAGGCCTATCTTCAGGGGCTCAGTCACTGCTACTTCTGGGGATTGTTTTCAAACATCTCCCAATCGCTCCAAAACTTTGTGGCGGTCCCCAGGTGTTTTGTTTACTCAAGGAGCTAGATGAATTCACAAGAAATCCTGGATGATGTTGGGGGACTTTCCCTTCATTTACTGAACCTTCTCACAAAAACTATTATTTTTTGGGGGGTTGCCGCACATGGTGCAACTCACTTTCAAAAGTAGCTTGGCTGAAATATGTTGAAAACATGGCCCCAGTGACTCAGTATGATTCGAAGTGCCAAACTAGGAAAACCCATCAACCCAGCATTGGCATAATTTATCCTGCGCACGTCAGCCTTTCCGGGTGCTGTAAACGTCAGAGATTTAACATAGACAAGAATGATGCATTATTTAAAAAAAAAACAGCATTTCCTGCTAATTTTTAGCTATAGGCTATAGCCCTTTTCTTTTGGTGGATATTTAATTTGTATTAATTTGTTGGGGTAGTTCCGTTAAATTTCAGATAGTCTTTTGTTGTCTTTTTGACACTAAAATCAACTTCCTTTCAAAAACGGGCCCTGCCTGAAAGGACGAGCCATTCGGGCAATGTTCCGATGAATTTTTCATCAGCCCATTGAAGCCAAAAAAGCTGCGGCAAAGTCCAAAAAAAAACATGATGATGTCCTTGGCAATTCATGTGGTCAAATGTCGTCAAATCTTCCATACATAGAGCATTTGCGAAATATAAAAACCAAGTTCTTGGCAATTTTGCTAGCGACCTTTTTGGGATGGTGAAAACGTGACCATTTCCAAGGGCTCTTTTTTTTGAAACCTCCAACTCGGAAGTCCAAAAGGTTCACTTTGAATCACCTCATCTTCAGCTTAGAAGCTCTGATTTCTCTCCCTTGAAACTGCCCTTACGAGGCGTAAGATGTTGGGTTTTTTAACTTATCACAATCCACTTATTTCATACGACCTTCTGTTGCCTGGCTGCGTTCTGATGGCAAAAGAGGCAGAGCAAATGCAACCAAAAAAAAATGTTCAAAAGGTTCCAAGTGAACAGAGAATCTCTCTTGGTTTTCGAAATGCTATAAATTCACCCAAGAAAGTACCATCATGTTGACTTTGACAGAGCTGAGATTTCTTCGAACCACTTTTGCAAATTCCAGTTTCATCTAGTGAGATTTGGAAACAACATCATCTACCAAAAGTGTGGGATTTTATATAACATTTGTCCCGGCTGAACCGCCCTCCAATACGCTGTTGTAAAAAAAAAACGCACGGTTTTTTCATTGGCCCAAAATCCGTCGACATCAGCAGTCGCTGAGCTTGGATGTGGCCAACTTCTCCTGCATTTTTTTCGGGTCCAACAAATGTGGTCTGTAGACATCTTAGGACTGCACACCAACCTACGTTCATATCTATATAAATATATACATATATATATATATATATTTATGTGTATGTGATGTGCATGTATTACGTTGGGATGCTCCCCTACCCAGCATGCCAGTGGCAAGTGAAGACTTTATTTCAGAATCTCCGACTAAAAATGTTGTATTCCTGGTGGTGACTGTTGCTGAGAGGGGATTTCCCATCCCAAATTATATACTAGTTGCTAGTATATACCTCCCAGAATTTGGATTGTTTGTTGCAGGTCTGTCGTTTATGGGCAGTTCCGCTTTTGGATTGGATCCCTGGTTTTTTCTCTTCAGAAAAAAGTGGTTGCCTCTGAAGCCCTTAACGAAGACATGGATTGCTTTGCTGATTCTTCCCGTAAAAACATGCAGATGGTAAGAACAACAACAACAACAACAACAACAACAACAACAACAACAACAACAACCAAAACTGTTGAAAAACCCTGACAATCTTACTTATGCAAGTGCGTAACAGAAATTTGAAGAAAAAGTTTCCCTCTTAGGAAGCAGGAAAGGCAAGTGAGGGAAATCAAAAGTTTTTCCAAAAAATGCAAAACCTCCGTGGTCTTCCAAGTCCGCGAAAAACATGTGGAATCATGACATTCTTCTTTAAGAGGAGTGCGAATGGGGTAGCTAACCACCCCTAGTATTCTGGGCAAATGTTCCTAATTCCTAAACCTGATTCATGGGATTTGGGTGGGGGATTCCCTTGCTGAACGACTACATTTGGGGTGACTTCGGCTGAGGTCGCTATAATTAGAGTATTGGATTGCTAATCACCCACCATGTTGGAGCAGTAGCAGTTTTGATTTTTGATCGTGAAAGATGGGAGATAGCTCCTCTGAACCCGACCTCTGTCAAAAACGACATGGGAAACCAAAACCACAAGATGAAACCAATCAACATAAAAAAAAACCCGACATTTGCAAACTTGTGACAAGTGCTGCAACTTTCATCCACAACAAGGTAACTTCTGTACTATATGAAAAATACTATCTTACCAGAAACCAGAAACATGAAATTATTTTCTCCACAAAACCTCCAACCACCAGCCAAATTTGCACCTCTGGCGTCATCTCCACGAAATGGAAATCCCAAACATCTGGAAGACCCAAATGTGGCCAGCCCTAGTGTGCACTTCGAGATACTGGATCTTGTCTGGAACTACCATAAACATAATAAGCCTGAATATCTCACCTTCTTCGTAATCTGTGCAGAGATAGATGCCTTGGGAATTTCGCAAAGACAAGAACCATTGAGGTCACTATGAGTCTCTAGTCAAACAGTGACCACTGCTTCAGTGTTTTCTCTTCCTACCCATGAAGATGGAAGTCAAAAATGGGTTCCTCTCCAATAGTAGTTGCCTTTGGAATGCAACCATTTTCCACTTCCATGATGATGGGAGAAAAAATATTTGGGTTCTTAGAAACTGTTTGCTCCATACAAAAAGGATCGTGCACTTATGAGTATCATACTTTGAAGTCAAAATCAACAACACAAAGCTCAAGGGCAAGGTCATCTAGTGGATGCAATTATAAAAAAAATCATTCATGTTCCATCTCTTCCAACACCCAATTCCAATATCATCTTATGAATTCCCCAAAATCTTCTCTTGGATCTGTCCAGCTTTCGAGATTTGACCAACCTCTCAACCCAAAAAAAAGGCGCTGGGACTCTTTTTTTTTGGTATGTCCTGATTTTTTCCTCTAAATATGGACATTTCAAGACACCCTACTGCTTTTGAACATGTGAAATCTTCCAACTTCAACACACGTCCTGGCCACCACTTGTTTTTCCAGCAGTGGAATTCAGAGATCCAACCTGGAAGAGTTCCGTCTTCACACCGCCCTCCTGGCAATCGGGCTGATGGGAGTTCATCATCCCCGGAGCTTAAAAATGGTAATGTGTAATCCTGGTGGTGACCATGTGCAACATAAGGAAGGGGTTTTTTGGGGCATCCCCCCAAATCATCATCTCAAAAACCCTGTCAGAAACCAACGCCGTTTAAAAAAAAACAGCCCAAAGGTCCAGGAGAAATCGATCCTTAACAATACCATCGTGAAAAAATCATACCACTCGCAAAGTAGTATTGTTTTATCATGGTTATCATGGCCCCTTACGAATCGCCACCCTTCGGGGAGTTGAGCCATCGTCAGTCAAGATAAAATGATCGTCTCCAAACTCTAGCGTCAAGGTCTCTGAACTTGAGGTTGCGCAACAAAAGTGTTTTGCCGTTTTTTTTCTTTCTTTTTGGTGCTAATTCACGAGGTTTTGGAGAAAAAAAAGAACCTAAGTACATGAATAAATAAAGAAAGAACTCTTTCAAAATAGACCAAATATATAGCAGTATATAGACATCCCCATGAACCCAAAACAATTCTGGGAAAGGTTTCCTAAGATTTTTAGTCCGCTGTTGCACAAGGTGCGCATAGACATGCAAAAATGGCGGCTCAGTAACCCTCATGGCTCATTCAAGCGTCTTTTTCATGCTGAAAGGTCGCTCCTTTGGGTATGGCGGGGCACCCGTCAACGAATGAACTAAAGGCGGACTGCCTCTGTTGGGTTAGTCCTTCCGCTATCTTCAACAGCGACTCAGTCTTATCATGCTTCATCGGGGTAAGGACGATGTGAGGAGAGACGCTGGGCCTGACTGCTGCTGCAACGCCAAAATGCCCTGACACGCCGAGATTCAAATTATCAAGTTGACCCGCCGGACAGGTAAACACACCCTCCCCGCCAGAGTTTCCACGCTTTGAGGCGTCAGGCTTGTTATGAGCAATGAGGACTGAGTTTGTCTTGGAGCATCAACCAAAGTGGCGTCTGTGTCCACGCTGAAAGAGGAGGATGCGACCAATGGTGCACCCTGCTGTTGTTGCAGCATCGCATCACAGGTAGCCAGGTTACCTGAGCGGTGTGGCAAGTCTTCCCGACCATGATCAAATGACTCGCCCACTTGCAGTTCAGGCAGTACGAAACTGCCATCATGGGCAACTCCGCGAAGCGCGTGATAACAAGTAATCGTGGACTGAGCCCCTTTGGAATTGCAACGCGATACCGCAAGTCCCGAGTGGCGGAAGACAATCACAGGCTGCGAAGCAGGCACAACTGTTGATTGATATATCTGCAAGTTGGAGGGAGTGACTCCGCGAGAGGCCGCATTCGTCAAAGCGTTGAGAAGGGGCATAGGATTACTGGCGAAAGCGTGCTGAACGGAGATCGCGTGTTTAGCTCCGGAGTTCGCAGTCTTTGACAATCCGTAGGACTGGACATGAATATGGATATGAACGGCCCGCATTTCCACGCACACTATATATGTATACATTACATATTATATATATATATATAGATTCACATCCGTACATGGATATGGATATGACATGGATATGGATAGGAAAGGATACGGATGTGGAAATAAATATGGGTAGGAATGATAGGAATATGGAAGGACATGAATGGATAGCGTCGTATCTTCGCTCAGAAACAAACGCTGCGACAATCATCCGGGCTGGCCCCTGAAGCCTCGACGAGGCAAGTGCACCGTCTGCGCAGGTCCGGAGTGGGAACAGTGGCGCAGTGGTGTTGGAAGGGCCCGCGGCCGTTGAAGGCCGTCGACCGCTGCATCAGGTTCAGGCGCACGTCCTGGAGGTTGACTGAACTATTTCCTTACCGAACTGTTAATGTACTGAACTGTTACTGGACCGAGCTATTATTGTGCTGAACTGTTACTTGACGGACCTGTTACTTGACTGAAGCGTTACTTGACTGAAATGTGACTTGACTGAGCTGTTACTTGCTTGAGCTGCTACTGTACTGGACTGTTACTTGACTTAGATGTTTGTGTACTGAACTGTCACTTGAATTCTTACTTGACTGAACTGTTACTTGACGGAGCTGTTACTTGACTGAACTGGTACTTGACTGAACTGTTAGCTGACAGAACTGTTACTTTACTGAACGGTTGCTCCACTGAACTATTCCTTTACTGAGCTGTTACTTGACTGAACTGTTACGTTACTGAGCTGTTGCTCTACTGAGGTGTTACTTTTCTTGTCTCTTCGTATTTTTACTCTTTCTCGGTTTTCAAACCAGGAACGTTTAATGCTTATAGTGGAACCATATCGAACAAATCCTCCACACAGCAGATAAAGAACATAAAACTGGGCATTTCCTGTCTGCCGCCCATTGACAAAACCCTTTGTGCTTGCGCCTTTTCTGCTGCAGCCTTCATCTCCAGCTTACGGCCGTCTGGGGTGCGCTTGACAAACTCCAAGAGAAGGGGATCGGCGTGCTGGGCGCATCTGTCCCCATCGTAGTCAGACCCAGAGATATCCTACAGGCCAAACAATCAAACATCAGAAGTTTATCGATCGTATCTGAGCTTTTTTATATCAGAAAGAAAGCATTCAACCCCGGTCTTTATAGGGTGCCCCCGTTCCCCTCCAACCAAATTCTGGGGCTTGTGCGCTATCCATCATCCATGACTGCACCTCATGGGGACGGCGCTGGTGACCTAGTAGCGACAGCTTTGGCCCAAGACAAGGCATGACTAGCTTGAGTTTGAACCTGACCTGCAATTGACTCTGGCTCTGTAAACACCACAGCATAAGTATCCGTAGCTTGCTTCTGGGCTTTGCTGGCATCAACGCCTTTCCTCGATATCGCTGCTCCATCAGCTTCTGTGTGCAACAAACTCGCGATCATAATCGCAGTTGAGAGTACCGGATTTGACGCAATCAGAAGAGCGAACAAAGATGACATGCGAGGATGCCTTGAGGGGTTGCTGACAGTAAAAGCCTTGTAAATGCCGCCAAGCACATCTGTCACTGGATCCTGCGATGAAGAAGACAGCACATAAATGGAGGTGCCATTCGCCGCCAAACCAAAAATACAGATAGAGTCAACTTCTCAATCCGATCAAAGCCCAAGAGCGATTGCAAGCCTTGAAAGTCAAACAATGCCAGTGAGGAATCAAAAACCCTGGCAATGACGGACTTGGACTGCATGGTCGTCATAGTTGTCGACACTCCGCCGAACAACATGAGTACAAATATAGTCGGCCCCAAGGCAACAGACGAAGAGCACAACTCGGCTATAATAAGGGCGATGAATGCCGCAATCAGCAAAAATTCTAATAACCAAGCATTGGCTGCAGTCACAGCTGAGCGGAGAGCAACAATCCTGCCCACGACATCGCCAAGTCTCCCGTGCGGCACCAGTAGGTGCCCGCGGCCAACCATAACCGAGCAACGACTATGGAACAGAAAAGATTCGAGAGAGAGATGGAAGGCCTTCGCAGTCCTCCGCCATAAGATACTTGCAAGACAAGCATGATGAGCAAGGCGAGGATATGACACAATTCAATGGGGAAGATCCTTTACGCTGCTTGAGCCAAAATGGCTACGGAAGATTTTTTGTTGTTTTAAAAAAAAATACCCTCCAGTTCTTCCAAAAATGCGCTTCCCAAAACATCAACATCTCGTGCCTGGCTGGTCCATCGGAAGGCCGGCAGCGCTTGGTGCGAAGGGCCGCTGATGGCCTTTTTGCAGAATAACATGCAGGTCACTGTTTTTTTTGGTGGTAAAAACGGCTGGGGGGTTTTGTTGGGATCAATGGTGGATGTTTAGTAAGGGAATCCAGGAATATTGATCCCAAAATGGTGCTTCATGTACCCTCCGTGAAACCAACATGGCCCCTAAAAATGCTGGTTTCCAATAGGAATCTCCAAACTTCCAGGGGGCCCCTATTTTCAGGTGCTTATGTCATATTAGTGTCCGGGAAGGTACCCTCTGGTAAACCAACATGTACAATGAAGTATCCCCCACTTTGCAATAGGAAATACGAATCTTCAAATCCGGGTCTATGTTCCATCCAGCTATGTTAGCGTAGCTACTTAGCTCGCTTCCCTGGTGACTTTTAGGGGATTTTTGTTGGTAACCTGCCAGGCGGCTCCCTTAGCGGATGACTTCCAGGAAAACCACCTAGTAAGGGGTTCAAAAACGCATGGCGGATGACTTACTCTTGAAAAAAAATGGTATGGAACTTGGTGGTTTCAACCCGAGACCTGAGAAAACTCTGACACTGTCAACACTCTGCTTGAAGAATATACTATCGTCAAGAATTGGACCATCTTCCTCAATCTTTTGTGGAAATGAACATAGTTTGAAACAACCACCTAGTAGAATTTGTCTTTGGATGGTCCAATCCAGCGACTATCAGGACTATCACACTGATCACTACATAACTTTTCGTTATAAATGACCCCTGATTGACCTTCACTTCAACAAACAATCCAACCATCTTCACCCAAAAAAAACACAGCACCCCTCGAAAACACAGTCTGTTCTTTCGGATCCAAAGTCAATCGGGGATATTTACTGACGAAACAACTCAAAAATTCCCATCCAAGTCCATCTCCCAAAAAAAAGTTCACCTGGCACTTCATCTTCTTCAAAAGACATGAATTTGTGACCTGCCAGGTGAAGAATTGGTATGCCATGGTGCCCTGCGAATGGGATATGGAAGTCAAAATCACGGAAATGTTGAGTCTGAAAAAAATGCTTGACCATCTTTCAGCAAAAGATTCACCATACTGCTCATCAACAGAAAGAAACGTTCAAAACTTCTGATATTATGTTTTAATTGCAAGTGAAATTTATTTCTGTGGTGTCATTCTATTTATTCATGAAAATTAAGATATCAATCCAAATATAAATTCCATATGTATCCACATATGTTTATATTGTCACAAGCAAATTCTTACATTTAAAAGCACGTGGTATAGAGGAAAAAGTACGAACAAACGCAATGGTAAGTATTATCAATACTGATGTTTATCTTTTTGCAGATGTCGTTAATAGTGTCACTCATAATAATATGATCTTATGATTTCTTGCAAAACACAATTTCGGAATGATAAATAAATAAAGATTACACCTGTACTCTAGTCACCATATACACAAAAAATCATCTATAGAGTTTCATAATCTACAAAATACTCTCTGTAAGTCAGTCTTACATACTCATGTGATCATTTCATATCTAAACATTATCGCTTCATTCTCATCCTCCTCATCATCCCTGCTTTGCCATCCCAGCACCCGTGTGAGGAACCTTAGCATCAATACCACCGTTGGGGATGTTGTTCACCATCCTCAGTTCCGACCGCAGAAACTTGGATGGGTTTGTGAACTGACGTGGAACCCACTGGTAAAACGGCCCTATATATCAAGGAAGTATGTAGTAAGTTATACCTCAATTACTCAAACTTTATATATATATAGCTTATATATATAGCTGAAATCACCAAAAATATCCAAGTATGTCGAAGGATCAAAACCCCAAAGGGCGAGGGTTCAGGTTCCCTTCATTTGGTGGCAGTGGCAGAAAGCCACCTACCATGGACAATTCGGTTTAAGAAAACATAGGAAGTAAAAACATAGGAAGTAACAATTTCTTAATCCAAGGAGTCAAATATGCATCTAATCTCACCTTTTTTGTCGAGAAACTGGTTACTTGGTTGGAATCATCTTAAAAGTTTCAAAAAAAATGGTCTCATTTCTTCTCGTTTTCAGCATCAAGGTGTTCCTCCCTAATTACTGAAAACAAGACATGGAATATATGAGTTGCCATTTTTGGTCACATCTTGAAGGGTGAGGGGGTTGGTGGTTATTGAAGCAACCCTCCCTACCAAAACTGTGGAAAGCTGGAGCCAAAAATGGTGACATGAAGATCAATATCTGGAATCTGGTCCTAAGTCTTATTTGTTCGCTTTTTCCAAATGGTGACAACGTTCAACTTACACCATTGCTCATGAGTCTTCATCCAAACATTCAAGATGAATGGTCACACCCAAATGTCCACCAAAACCTATAACACTTGTCAGCAAAAATAACATGTTTTTTCCAGACATCATTCCAATAAAACAAAACATCCAAAGAGACAAAGAATCACACACTTCTAAACCCTCAACAACCTCACTCCCCCATTTTTCGCCCTAAAAGGCATTCTTTCCATCTCCAACCTCTCCCTATCTCTTGGGACCCCATGCGCATCAAGGTCCAATCGTGCCATAATGGCATGACCAGGGCCAGAAGGTTGTCCCACCACGGTATCCTTCGGATCGTTCTTAGTCATGGCCTCGCGCATGCCTCCCAAATCACCTTAGGGGGGATGGAGCCGCTGGCCCCCAAGGTACCCATGAAACACCACGGGTACCTTTTTGCCACAACTTCGGACTTCCTGACAGCAAAAAAAAAAGACTCCTCCTCCTTCTGATTCCTATAGATATATGATAACCAATTTTTTCCCTCCCAATGTCAACTATCAACCTTCCTTCCTTCCTTCCTTCTTAATGTAAACCAAAGGGTGTATATACCTCTTTTATTGGACGGGAAAAAAAGGTCCCCCTTCCAGTCGCTAGGAAGGCACTCCCCACTGCTCCATACATCACCACCTTGAGTCTCCCGGACCCACTCCAGCGCCATAGCGTTGCAGCAACTGGGCGCGGGGTGAGGATGCGAAGGAGTAGAAGCTGCCCCAGCGAGCCTGGAACGGCAAAGGAGGTGGATTTAACGGAGGAGTTGGGAGAGAACATGTACCCAAAACACAAGAAAATAGGTCCGGGTTTGCCATAATCACTTGAAACAACCCTAAACGATTAGAGAAACCCTGCATCAGCAAGGGACTATAACTATACCTGTCAAATTTAAAGATTGATTTTCTCACTCATGTAACGAGGTGATTATGATGGACCCCGTACGTTTTTTGAAGTTTTGAAAGGGTACAAAAAAAGTTGATACAGTAAAGACTGATTGATTTTGGGAATTTCCGCGAAAAAGAGAGCTGGAAAAGAAATGAGGTTCATCAGAGCCAGAGTCATGCACAATCTTCGGGATCCATATGCCGCAAGAAAGGGCAAAAGTGAGCCAAGGTACACCCCCTTAAAATTAATGGCTGGAACCGAAAAACCTCACCCAAGTTGAAAAGGAGAATCATCTGAACCAAACCTTCATGTTTTTTGGTTCAAAATGTTAATTTTCCAGGGTGTAGTCATTATATAGGTAGGAACAGCATCTAGTTTCCCAAGTTGATCGCAAAGAGTACCCTTGGACATACATCAGGTATATCACTGCCTGAAACTCTTGGCTTGTTTTACTACATCCTTTTTTGTAACACAAGAAACCACATCTGAAAAGTATACACCCTGTAAAATCAACATGGAATCCAAAAATGGAGGTTTGGAAGATGATCTGTTCCTTTTTCAATTCGGTGACTTTTTTAGGTTCCAGCCATTAATTTTCCAAGGTGTATGGCCTAGTTCCTACTAGAATACCAGGTGGTGGTTGAACCAACCCATTTGAAAAATATGCTCGTCAAATTGGGAATCATTTCCTCAGGGATCGGGGTAAAAATAGAAAGCAATTTGCGTTGCCACCACCTAGTTATGACATTCCACTGTACTGATTGGTTTATAGGGATATTGTCATAATTATGAAAATCCCCATGTAACTTGGTGATCCCCTATATATACCCTAGTAGAATAGGTTTGCACCTATGACTCTCACGTTGTTACCTCTGCGCAGCCTTGCCTCTGCCTGCTCGTGCCCTGACATCCGTCGGATGTCCTGGTCGGTATGCCGACTCTCCCAAAACAAGATCTACCAACCTCAGATTTTGACTTAAAATGTTGGCTACAACATTCATTTGCTATTGTGATATCTGGAAATCATATTAGAAATCATATTCTACGTCATATATTATATCATTGTATATCTAAATGTAGTTTTTGATTTCGATAGATGAAGTATTATTATTGGTTTTGATTTTGATATGTTTTTACATTAAGTATATATATAGCCAATAATGCGACCCCCCATGAAGTCTAATGCGTTTCACCACTTCCATCCATCAAAGCCCCATCCTCAAAGAAGGGTCGATTGAAGGAGCTCCAGAAACCCTTGGAACTCAGCTCCGACGTCAAGTCGGCCTGAGAGCGCCAAAAGGGGTTCCACGGGTCCAATTTGGACCTTTGAAAACAAAACAAGGACGGGAGGAAGAGGAAGAGGAACAAGAACAACAACAGTAACAATCAACAACAAACAAAATCTACAATCAACAACAATAGCAACAAACAAAATCTACAATCAACAACAGAAAACAACAAACAAAAGAACCAACAACAACAACAACAAAAATAAAAAATAAAACAATCTGCGATCAACAATCAGCAATCAACAATCAACAATCTACAATCAACAACAATCAACAATGAACAACAGTCAACAACAACAATCAACAACAGAAAACAATAATCAACAATCAACAATCAAGACCAAGAAGAAAGCAAAAAGAAACCCAATATCAGTTCTCACATCAACAAGAACTAAAATTTGATGCAATCAAGAAATCCACCATCAAAATATTCAAAACTCAACCAACCAACCCACCATCCAAGCCCAACATGAAAGAACCTCCCTCTTCACCAAAAGTTGAGTTGTCACCCCCCATCTTTCCCTCTCTCCCCCCCCATCTTCCCATTTTGCCCACCCACACCTGATGGGAAATTCCTGGCAACTGTTCCAACAATCTCAAGGCTCCATCCTCCAAGGGCTGGCCGGCCTTGAACCTGCACAGGTGTTACTGAGGTGAGGCCCCCCATCTTTCCCCACCCGTTTGTCTGTTAGGATTCAATGATAACAAACCAGGTGTTGATGCGAACATAGGTACTCTACACTGGAAACCAAGTAGAAAGAAGTGTATAGTATAGACATAGATTAGGTGTTGCACATAAAAAAAAAATATATATATATATATATCATGGATCATATTGGCTTTTAAGGGCCTCAAAACTTAAATCATCTTCTTAGGAAACCTTCCACCCATCTACTTTCCTGACAGACCTCCCACCCCAGCCTGTTATAATCCACCACGATCCATTGAGAGTTTCCGGTGCCCAAACTCTCTGATGACAACATGGAAGTCCATTGGGTGCCTTTCGCAGCTCAGCTGGCGATTTTTCTCAGGGACTTTCTGCTGGAAATGATGGACAAATCACGAAAATGCTCCCATTTTGGGACATAATTTTCCTGGAAAGGGTTTCATGATGATGACTATAATGACTTGAATACTTTTTATCGATGATGGACTGCCGCCTCATCAATTTTGGGAAAAAAAATAGTACGAAACACGCAACAAGCATCAAATTGAGATTTTCACAACTGGAATCTAAAAAAACATCTTGGGAGATAGTCGCAAACTTCCAGTTCAACCCATCGTATATTGGGTTCCTTTGCTGGTGTAGCTACCCAGTTTCTATTTTGGTGTCATTGTTTTTTGAGGTCGTTCTTGGGGGTTGATGGAAAAAGTCTTGCACCAGTTTGTCTGGAAGATGTATCATCTTTAATCCATAGTTCAAGTATCTTAGATACAGCATTCTAATAATCACTTGGATAATGACTTCATAGTGATAACATACAATGATACTGATGGTAGCAAAAATAATGACACTAGCAACGGGAACAATAACAATAACAATGACAATATATCTGAATAGTTGGAGGATGATGCTACTGAAACGGTACATGTTTTTCACATCACATCGGTGCCATGCTCCCTTACAACCTCCCATTATTTTTGACTCCATGACCTGTCTTGGCCACACGGTTGACAGCCATGACATGCAAAAACCGTGGCAACCTTGCGCTTGCAAGCAGTCGGCACCGAAGTGGTGCAATGATTGGCGAAGGAAATCATGTGTTCAACGTTTCAATTTGAAGGGTATCCTCGCCCAATTGCCTACCACCTGCCAGAAAATACACCACTGTAGTTTAACATGGCATTTCTTGAGACAGGACCATTTGTTTTAAAGGACAAAAACGTACTTTTCGTCAACCATCATTTTTCAGAGGCTACGGCTATGTTAATTCTTGGAGGAGTAAAGCCTTATTAAGGGATTATTGAGGTATAATGGCGGCTCAGAATCCCATCAAGAAGGCCTTATCTCAGGGGAGTGAATTGCCGTTTGTTGACCAAGGATTTCAGCTATCCACGGACTCAACGAGGTGTTGGGGATGAGTATCATCCCAAGTATCTACTATGACATGCGCAAGATACCCGTTGGCACCTGGTTCTACTGACATACGACTCATTTGTGCAAAAGTGACGCATATGTTGGGTTGCTCCCAATAACAGTGGCATATATAGATTTTTAGGGATCCCATACCAAAAATATAGTAATCCTGGTGGTCACTGTTACTGGACAGGGGGACAACCTAAAGGCCCAAATTGTTGAACTCACAATTCATGGCTAGAATACTAAACATTACCACTTTTTGCTGTCCTGGATCAACATCCTCATTTTGAGCCTTGTACCCAAAAATACGGGATTTCTGAGACCTCAGATTGGGGTGTCCTTGTGCAGTTCATCTAACAGATCTCGATTCCTTAGATGTCTTGTTTCAGCTGAAGAAAATCCACCCTTGCCTTTGTCTGGTGACAGCCCTCTTTTCAAGGATTACCAACACCACTTGACTCGCACGACACTGCTCACAAAATAATTTTAAAAAAGAAAAACGGATCCTCGTATTTATTTAAATATCTTTTTAAACTCTGGTGCACTCTCCGTTCTTTGTTGGGAATTTCAGAAGGTCAATACAGACATGCCGAAACCTGTCTGCCCCCCGTCCCGCTCCCACCTGGGTCTTTGAGGATCATCACTGATCCTGTCATAGACCTTGGGGTTCAAGACCTGGCAGATATCTAATGAGGACCTCAACCACCTGAGCCACGAAATAAACCGGGGGTCCCTTACTTTCCATTGAATCCTGGTTGTTTAATGACGGGATCCTTATGGTGGTTTATTAAAATAATCCCCTTTTAACCGTGTAGTATAATCCCCTATGTACGCCTAAACAACGAGGGTTTTTGTTCATTGCTCACCTAGTTCCATGGGGTAAACCTGCTTCCACTGTAGTAGGGAATAGTCATGAACTCAATAAAGGGTTTCTATACATACATACATACACACACACACACCTTATAGTACCCATTACACCTACGGATTCCCCCTTCAAATGCGGGGCTGTCCATGCAGAGCATGGAGCCAGCTTGTTTTTTGTTGCCCGCACCTCCAAGCTGGTATCCATCACTGTGAGACCGCTGTCCTTTTGTACAAAACGGAAACACATCGCGGAAGCACAGTGCAGGGTGGTGGGGAAGATGTTTGGGGGAAGAGACCGGGAGAGACCGGGTCGTTGCATCCGAAAAAAATGACTTTTCGACTTTCTTAAGTCACTTTTGTTGGATGGATCAACGTTTGAAAAAGCCACGATGTCCATGGTGAAGGTGGCAACTGAAAAGGCTATTGGTGTACCTTACCCCAATAGAAAAAAGACATACCTAGCATATATTAAAGTTAAGGGAAGCTTTGTTTTAAGAACTCAGAACCACTAAGGACCCAGTAAGGTTTCAAGAAAAAGATGTGTTTTTTTTCGGATGAGAAGATGTTTCCCCCAATCAGAATCAACAAAAACTCACCACCTGGACCGCCCTCTTTTGGCCTTGCAACTGACACCTTTTCATCCCATCAAAAAGCCCCCCGCTCCATCATGTAGAAGTCATCAGTGCTGCTCACGCATCCAGGGTAGGAGCCTCCAGTATACTGAACTGCAGGAAACGTGGCAAAATCAGGAGATCTCTCTTGAAGGGTTTGTAACAAGCGGTTGACAGCCGATCCTATAGCTCCAACGGTTACCAAGGTGAACGGCTGATTTAATTTAAAGAGAAGCAGCTCAGAGTATCATGAAGGATTATTGGACCAACAAATCAAGCTTGACTAAACTTCAACAACTTGGATTTCCCTCAAATTTGCAAAAAATAGAAATAAAAAAACACACTTTGCATCTACTCGGATGTGTTTCCATCACTATATGACCAAATATAACCAGTCCATCTATCCCCAACCCCGAAGAAATGCTCCCTTCCCACTGCACTTCTCTCTGTCGAGATGCTGAAGCCAATGAGTTCACTCGACTGAAAGGACAAAGGTAGATGGAAGTCATAGTACCTGGCACTGAAAAATTATCTTCGATATCGCTGTGTTTCATCGTTGGATAGTCTTAGCAGTGACTTAACAGGCTACAAGCAGGGTTTGAAAAAAAAAACATGGGGGTTTCATTAATCCCTTGCATGACTGGCTATAATCTTGCTTGTTCTACGATGTCACCAGTGATATCCATCCCACAAGTGTCGTTTACCGATTCTTGGCACAGTGATCCAGTATCGGCCGGCCAATAAGAGAGAGTTAAACGTGGTCAGCTGGGTATAGCTGGGTCAGTGGTGTGTAATGTTGCATACAAAATCCTGAAATAGAATGAAAACATTGACACGCAAAGGCACTCTAGATGCTGCATTTTTTACTAAACCACGATTCAAGGTGAGGTCAGCGAAGGTCGGGGCCCATGACCCACACCCCTGGGCTCACTTGAAGACCCGCGTCATCTTGCTGTAGTCACTCCTGACTTGAGCAACACAGCTGGTACAGAAGTGATGATGATGATGATGATGATGATGATGACGACTTCGGGAAGCCTGGTGCTACTATTTCTTCCTATATAATACATTTTTCATCTTCCAAAAATATTCGAGCGAATCCTCCTCTTGTTAGATTCAAAAGTGCCAAAAAGGGGAAAAAACACAACACAAAATTGCACCAAAAAAGAAAACAACTCCCCAACCAACGTAATTCATTTACGGTCAACCTGTGTGTGAAACTTACAAATTCACAGGCCGCCACCATCTTTAGCCAAGGTGCCAGGTGGTATGACCAACCAGAAGATCTCCATTGGAGGGTGCCAAGCGTACCTTACGGTGTGACCCTTGGAAATTTGAGGATGAGTTCATCTTGAAAGGGGTTCAGTTCAATTCATTCTGCAAAAGTCAATATAGTTCCGAAGCTTGATATGACACATCTCTAGTTGTAGACAACTCTACTTACCAGAGATCACTCTGTATACCATGTCACTATGCAATCTTGATCCAGTGCCTGTTTTGCCGGATTTCCATTGATTCATCTTACGCCTACTTCATGGAGCATAACTAAACCTCAACCTTCGTACGCCCCCGTCCCCCAAACAAGCTGGGCCGGTTGAGTTCCCCGAACCATGGCGGAACAGTGGCCATGCTTGGCTAAGCGCAGCTTCCAATCCTTGGGAATGTTGTGATCGTCGGCTTCGCGATGTCATCAAAACATCAAAACACCCACCTACCATAATGTCGATGTTGCTTCCCAACATCAAGCTGAGAAACTACCCTCTCCAACATTACCAAGAAAACAACAAAGTTTTGGGTATCCTTCACTTCTACATAGAATATGTATCCGACCCAAGTATCACAATCAACTCTCTTCCTTTCAAACCTTCCAAACCTTCCCCCAAAAAACTGGGCTTCCCTGACACGGTCCACCTCCATGGGAAGTCCTCCCTTGGACTCCTGAAAATGGGCACAAATCCCCATCTACACATATTCATCCAAAAAAGATACTCCTTTTTGCATTATTCATATGTTCACTTCCTAGACTGCTAGTGAACTGGAGCTATGGTTTTGGAAGATTTTTTTACATCTAAGCTCTGTTGTTACATGATTTGACTCCGTTAATTTTGCTTTGCCGAAGCTTTGCTGGAATACTGCAAGTTCACCAACAACCTGGACCTCATGCTATTGTCGGACTCGGACCCAGCCATCCTACAGCCTCTCCTTGTGGTCATCCAGCTGCAAGAAGACTTTCTTGGTTTCCGCCTGCACACGAAGTTTTCCAAGTGGGAGGAGTGTTGAGTGTCCAGTATCCACCCCGCCCGATGCGTCGTGGTGAACGGACAGAAAGACTGGAAGATGGTGATCTTCATGATGGAAGGATGGTTGAAAACGATTCTCATTTTGTGTTGATGATTCGTAATTAGTGTGGGTCAAATCACATCATACCTTTATGAGATTATCTCAGTGTGCTGCTTCATTTCATCTGCGAAGCTTCACAGCTCACAAAGTGTAATGAGCCCTCGCATAGGCATAGGCATCATTTTCCGGCCAGCTGTTTTGTTGTGCAAACAGCAGAAGGCAATTAGGGCATGCAGCAAGTGCACGAATTGCATACAAAAGGAAATGACATTTACAATACTGAAATACCGTGATCAACCGCTTCGAGGTTGGAAAAAGTCCATCTAAAAAACTTGCTCCTCGGCAAAGAACGGCTTGTGAGGTGGAACCAACTTCAGTCAGGCAACCTTTCTCACATTGGTAGCAGCAGGAATATCAGTCAATCAAAACATCCAGTCAATGGAGTTTCTATTAAGGGAACCAGAAACAGCTATTGATCCAGCTATGTCCACTTGCGAAGGACCCTGGACCCTCGAAAAAAAAACTATGAGTCCCACAAGATCTGAGCAATACGATGACAGCCGTTGGATTCCAACTTCGCCTCAATGCCTTGCAATGCACTAGGCCAGTCCAAGGCACTAGTGCTGGCGCAGAGGCGAATTTGTTGGGAGGCCCCTGCCATTTGCAAAGCGTCGGAGCCGTCGTGCTTGAAGATGTCGAGCCCACGGGGGCTGTAGATCACCAGCAAAAGCTCGTCAAAGCAGCTGCGTTTCACATTGCTAAAGTTGCAACGCCAATGGCGTCTGTTCTCGACAAAACTCAACTGCGAATGCTTCACTTCGATGCGCTTTCCATCCCTGATCCAATCATATGAGGCTCTGTGCCTCCCACGTATTCGACCATCAATTGCGCATTCGGGGCCTGGCTCGGCAAAAGTTGAATTGGTATGAATCAAACCGTCAACTTCCAGCACCATCTTCTCCACACGGAACCCTCTCAGTTGTGGGCTCATTGACCCAAGGGGATCTTCACAATAGAACTGGCTAGAATAGCCTTGGTGACGATCACAAAGTGTTTTGATTCCAGAGTCGTCTATGCTTGTTCTGCCAACATGCAAAGAGTTGCCACCTTCACACAGCTTCGCCTGTATGTCCTCAAGAGCCTCGGGCCACTGACCTTTCCCGCATATTTTAATGCTACTGCTCCTGCATTCTCTCAATGGAACAGGCTTTGAAATCCCTATGGTCAGATCATGTTTGACAAGGTCCA
The DNA here is from genome assembly GCA_000507305.1 of Breviolum minutum Mf 1.05b.01. Taxonomy (NCBI): domain Eukaryota; class Dinophyceae; order Suessiales; family Symbiodiniaceae; genus Breviolum; species Breviolum minutum. Next base: position 48,796 of record DF240541.1, read on the forward strand.
CCCACTGTGGGCTGAATATGACCAAATACAAATCATCAAATGCTCCGGATTTCAGACCTCGGAACGAGGCGTTCCAAGTCCTGTATAAATGGTCCCATTTGAGCTGCGAGCTCTTGATTTCAACACGCCGCCCATTTAAAAGAAAATCATATTCTGCATTGTTGACCCCCCTTCTGCGACCATCAATGCATTTGCCTGGAACTGGATCCTGAATCTCGCAGTTTGCTTCCTTTTCTACCAGCATCATCCGTGCCCAATCTTCCAGCACCATGCTCCGGCGCGCGGAATCCATAGTTGCTAGTGGATGGTTGTTGCTGTATATCTCTGCTGTCCTTCCCTGGTCAGCCCAAATATGCTTGAACTCGGAAGCACCCAATGTCAGGAAATGCCTTGACCTGCTAAAATTCTGCAATAAGGACTTCGTACCAGGGCGCGGCGAAGCATGGATTAATTTCAACAACTGCATCTCGTAATCACGAGCCTCTCATCACGGGAAACTCGGCTCCCTTCACTTGCAGCTTGAGCTTGGCACTTCAGAAAAGTGAAAAATGCTACTCAGTCAAGCGAAACGGAAATTTGGAATGTCATCCTAAATTGGACAGATTTCCTCAACGCCGTGGAAAATGTCCAAAGGCTCAACTAAACACTAGCTGTGGGTTTGGGTTGGTGGTTTGGGTGTTCCTTATAACCCTATATTTTGATCAAAGAAAACCCCAGAAAAAATTGATCAACCTGAACCTCAAAAACCATCAATGAAAATAAATAAAAAAAAACACTGACGACAAATAGACAGAAATAGACAGACACAAATAGACATGAATCTGACATGTAAGTTTGGCAGATTCATGGCACTTTCATGGCATTTTCATGGCAAATCCAAACATGCCCAAAGGGAAAAGTGCCAGGAAAGTGCCATGAAAGCGCCATGAAAGTGCCATGAATCTGCCATGAATCTGACATGCAAGTGCCATGAAACTGTTTGGAAAAACAATAAAAATCAGAAGGAAGAAAGCGCCATGAAAGTGCCATGAAAGGGCCATGAAACCTACATGAATCTGACATATTGCCAAAAATGAAGCTGAAATTAGGCAAAAAGAACAAATCGACAACCAACACCGACTTTTTGGATAACTTTTCCAATAGATTTTGGCAGACTGTACCCAGGTAAGGCTTGTATGTGAAAGTGCCATGAAACTGCCATGAAAGTGACATGAATCTGACATGATTTTGAATTTTTGGGACTGAAAGAAATTGAGACAGTGCAGGTTCATGTCATGTTCATGGCACTTTATCCTAAAAACCACTTCAAAATTGTCATGTCTGTTTTATCATGTTTGTGTCTTTCTTTTTAAATAATTTCATTGATGATTTTTCAAGTTTACCAAAGTTTTTGCGTTTTTCCTTTGATCAAAATATAGGGTTATAAGGAACACCCAAACCACCAACCGAAACCCACAGCTAAGCTTAACCTGAAAGGCACCAGGAAAAAAAAACTGATCTCCCTTACCCACAGCACCACATGTTTTTTGAGAAACCTTCCAACCCCACCATTCACCAGTGCCTGGCTAGTAGAAGATTCTCCTGAGGACATGAGTTGAATCTACGGTCAGAATCACACTGTCCGCCAGATTTGACAGGGAAGAACTAGCAGAAGTTTGTGATTTCTTATATCTGATGCACATAGTTCTCCGTAATTACTAGATTCCTGGCATAGTTTCTACCGGAGATTTTGCTTGTGCAATTTGGTGTTCCGCTAGATCCTGTCAAGATTTGAGAAATCGAATCATACCTCATGTTTCAATTTTGCATTGTGGAAAACAGAAAAAACATGCGTGGAAGTATCAGCTCATCGCATCTATTCCCCCCCTTTTCGCCCTTCCCCCCTCCAAACCTGCACGAGCAGCAGTGGCTTCTGGGCTAGAAGCCTGGCTGATGCAGCAGCATCCATTTAGTCTTGAGAGTCATCTCTAGACCGGAATGGGTTTTCAAACAAGTTATTGTGGTAGTACTTAGCTGAAGCAGTTAAGGTTTATCAGGGCTCGGGCTTCGCAAACAAATGTAAACAAAATGATATGAGTTGGTAGTATCATCAACTGTCAACCCTCAATCATTAAAACCCATCCACCCAACAACAACGACAACATGACCTTTCCGCCAACCTTCATCATTTCACCCAGCCAGATAGATAGATAGATAGATAGATAGATAGATACATGCGGGTCGAATCACATCATACTTTTAGAATCGTTATCTCAATGTGCTTCTTCGTTTCATCTGCGAAGCTTCACAGCTCAAAACGTACAATGAGCCCTCACATATGCACGGGCATCTTTTAGGCCAGCTGTTTTGTTGTGCAAACAGCAGAAGGCAATTAGCGCATGCAGCAAGTGCACGAATTAGGTCCAGAAGGAAATGACCTTTATAGTGAAATACCGTGATCAACCCCCTGTTGAATTTTAAAAAAAAACAATCTATATCAGTAATTATACATCTCCCAAGAAACAAGACTGATGGAGAGCATCTAAAACAACGTAACGGCTTACCACAGAGTGGCTTCTAATAAGGCGCCTCACAGTAGCGCCTCACAAGAGAGTGTCATCTAAGGCGGGACCAACTTCAGTCAGTCAACCTTTCTCACATGGGCAGCAGCAGGACTATCAGCCAAGCAAAACATCCAGCTATGTGCACTTGCAAGCGATCCTCAAAAAACTTATGAGTCCCACAAGATTTGCGCAATGCGAGGACAGCCGTGCGACTCCAACTTCGCCTCAATTGTTTGCAATGCACTAGGCCAGTCCAAGGCACGAGTGCCGGCGCGCAGGCCGATCATCTGCGAGGCCCCTGCCGTACGCAAGCCGTAGGAGCCGTTGTGCTTGAAGATGTCGAGCCCACGGGGGCTGTAGATCACCAGCAAAAGCTCGTCAAAGCAGCTGCGTTTCACATTGCTAAAGGTGCAACACCAACTGCGGCGGTCCTCGTCAAAACTCAACTGCGAATGCTTCACTTCGATGCGCCTTCCATCCCGAGTCCAGTCGTATGAGGCCATGTTCTTCCCACGTCTCTTCCCATCAGTTGTGTATTCGAGGCCTGGCTCGGCAAAAGTTGAATTGGCATGAAATTTACGGTCAACTTCCATCACGACGTTCTCCACACGGAGCCCTCTTAGTTGCGGGCTTGACGACGCAAGGGGATAATCACAATAGAACTGGTTAGAATAGCCATGGTGATTGTCACAGAGTGTTTTGATTGCAGAGTCATCTATGCTTGCTCTGCCAACATGCAAAGAGTTGCCACCTTCACACAGCTTCGCCAGTATGGTGTCAAGAGCCTCGGGCCACTGAGCTTTGCCACAGATTTTAATTACACTACCCCTGCTTTGAGAGAATGGACCAGACATTGAAATCCCTGTGGTCAGATCATGTTTGATAAGGTCCACCCACTGTGGGCTGAATATCACCAAATACAAATCGTCAAATGCTCCAAACCTTACACCTCCAAAATGAACGTTCAAAGTCCCATCTCCAGTGTTCCATTTGAGCTGCGAGCTCTTGATTTCAACACGCCTTCCATTTGAAAGAAAATCGTATTCTGCATGGTAGACACTTCTCCTCTGACCATCAATGCGTTTGCCTGGAACTGGATCCTGAGTCAAGGAGTTTGTCCCGGTTTCCTCCAGCATCATCCGCGACCAGTCTTCCAGCACCATGCCCCGGCGCTTGGGATTCATGCTTGCCAGTGGGTGCTTGTTGTATATCTCTGCCGTCTGGCCCTCGTCGCCCCAAATGTGCTTGAACTCGGAAGCACCCAATGTCAGGAACTGCCTTCCCTTGCCAAATTTCTGACAGAAGGACTTTGTACCGGGGCGCCAAGCATGGATTAATTTCAACAACTGCATTTTGTGATCATGAGCCTTTCATCACTTGGCTCCCTTCACTTGCAATCGGACTTGAGTTTGACAATGCAGACAAGTGTATAAAAATGCTACTCAGCCAGATTCTTTGGAATGTCAACCTAAACTGGACAGATTTCCTCAATGCTGTGGAAAATTTCCAAAGGCTCCAGGGAAATGAGCTGATCTCCCTTACCCACCAGCACCACATGTTTTTTGGAGCAACCTTCCAAACCCCACCATTCACCCGTGCCTGGCTCGTAGAGGCTTCTCCTGAGGACATGAGTTGAATTGACGGTCAAAATCACGGTGTCTACCAGATTTGCACAGGGAGCAACGAGCAAAAATGTGTGGTTTCTTATATCTGATGCACATAGTTCTCGGTACTAGATTCTTGGAATAGCTTCAACCGGAGATTTTGCTTGTGCAATTTGGTGTTCCGCTAAATTCTGTCAAGATTTGAGAAATCATACCTCATGTTTCAATTTTGCACCGTGGAAAAACAGAAAAAACATGCGTGGAAGTATCAGCTCATCGCATCTATTCCCCCACTTTTCGCCCTCCCCCTCCAAACCTGCACGAGCAGCTGTGGCTTCTGGGCTAGAAGCCTGGCTGATGCAGCAGCGTCCATTGAGTCTTGAGAGTCATCCCTGGACAGGAATGGGTTTTCAAACAAGTTATTGTGGTAGTACTTCGCTGAAGTAGTTAGGGTTTATCAGGGCTTCGGCAACAAATGTAAAACTATATAATCATATCCTAACTAAAGCAACTATGATATCAGTTTGGTAGAAACCAACTGTCAACCCTCAAACATTAAAACCCATCCACCCAACAACAACGACAACATGACCTTTCCGCCAACCTTCATCATTTCACCCAGGTAGATAGATAGATAGATAGATAGATAGATAGATAGACAGACAGATACATGCGGGTCGAATCACATCATACTTTTAGAATCGTTACTGTATCTCAATGTGCTTCTTCGTTTCATCTGCGAAGCTTCACAGCTCAAAACGTACAATGAGCCCTCACATATGCACGGGCATCTTTTAGGCCAGCTGTTTTGTTGTGCAAACAGCAGAAGGCAATTAGCACATGCAGCAAGTGCTGCACGAATTAGGTCCAGAAGGAAATGACCTTTATAGTGAAATACCGTGATCAACCCCCCGTTTAATTTTAAAAAACATATATATACATCTCCCAAGAAACAAGACTGATGGAGAGCATCTAAAACAACCTAACGGCTTACCACAGAGTGGCTTCTAATAAGGCGCCTCACAGTAGCGCCTCACAAGAGAGTGTCTTCTAAGGCGGAACCAACTTCTGAGTCAACCTTTCTCACATTGGCAGCAGCAAGAATATATGAGCCAACCAAAACATCTAGCCATGTGCACTTGCGAGGGATCCTCAAAAAATTTATGAGTCCCATAAGATCTGAGCTTTACGAGGGCACCCATTGGATTCCAACTTCGCCTCAATTGTTTGCAATGCACTAAGCCAGTCCACGGCACGAGTGCCGGCGCGTAGGCGAATCCTCTCCGAGGCCCCGTGCGTACTCAAGGCATAGGAGCCGTCGTGCTTGAAGACGTGGAGCCCACGGGGGCTGTAGATCACCAGCAAAAGCTCGTCAAAGCAGCTGCGTTTCACATTGCTAAAGGTGCAACACCAACTGCGGCGGTCCTCGTCAAAACTCAACTGCGAATGCTTCACTTCGATGCGCTTTCCATCCCGAGTCCAATCGTATGAGGCCATGTTCTTCCCACGTCTCTTGCCATCGATTCGGTATTCACGGCCTGGCTCGGCAAAGCTTGAATTGGCATGAATGAAACGGCGGTCAGCTTCCATCACGATCTTCTGCACGCGGAGCCCTCTCAGTTGTGGGCTCATAAATCCGAGGGGAACTTCATGATAGAACTGGCTAGCAAAGCCAGCGTGACGGTCACAGAGTGTTTTGCATGCAGAGTCATCTATGCTTGTTCTGCCAACGTGCAAAGAGTTGCCACCTTCACACAGCTTCGCCAGTATGGTGTCAAGCGCCTCGGGCCACTGAGCTTTGCCATAGATTTTAATTCCGCTACTGCTGTTGCATTCTCTCAATGGACCAGGCTTTGAAATCCCTGTGGTCAGATCATGTTTTACAAGGTCCAGCCATTGTGGGCTGAATACTACCAAATACAAATCGTCAAATGCTCCGGACTTCAGACCTCCGAACGAAGCGATCCAAGTCCCCTCCCATCTGAGCTGCGAGCTCTTGATTTCAACACGTCGCCCATTTACAAGAAAATCATATTCTGCATGGCAGACCCCTCTTCTGCGACCATCAATACGTTTGCCTGGAATGGGATCCTGAACCAAGCAGTTTGTCCCTGTTTCCTCCAGCATCATCCGTGCCCAGTCTTCCACCACCATGCTCCGGCGCGTGTGATCCATAGTTGCTAGTGGGTGGTTGCCGTATATCTCTGCCGTCTTGCCCATGTCAGCCCAAATGTGTTTGAACTCGGAAGCACCCAATGTCAGGAACTGCCTTGACCTGCTAAACTTCTGGCATAAGGACTTCGTACAAGGACAACGCCATGCATGGATGAATTTCAACAACTGCATTTCGTGATCACGAGCCTTGCATCACGGGAAACTTGGCTCCCTTCACTTGCAACTTGACTTGAGCTTGGCACTTCAGAAAAGTGAAACATGCTACTGAGCCCAAATTTGGAATGTCGTCAACCTAAACTGGACAAATCTCCTCAACACCATGGAAAATGCCCAAAGGCACCAGAAAAAAAAACTGATCTCCCTTACCCACAGCACCACATTTTTTCGGGAGAAACCTTCCAACCCCACCATGCACCAGTGCCTGGCTCGTAGAGGATTCTCCTGAGGACAGAGTTGAATCTACGGTCAAAATCACACTGTCCGCCAGATTTGACAGGGAAGAACTAGCAGAAGTTTGTGATTTCTTACATCTGATGCACATAGTTCTCCGTAATTACTAGATCTTGGAATAGCTTCAACCGGAGATTTTGCTTGTGCAATTTGGTGTTCCGCTGAATTCTGTTAAGATTTGAGAAATCATACCTCATGTTTCAATTTTGCACCGTGGAAAAAGAAGAAAACAACCAAACATGTCTGGAAGCATCACCTCATCGTATCTGCTACTCCTTTAGTTGCCTCCCCATTTCCCTTTCACAAACCTGCACGAGCAGCAGTGGCTTGTGGGCTATAGGCCTGGCTGATGCAGCAGTATCCATTGAGTCTTGAGCGTCATCTCTGGACAGGGAATGGGTTTTCTGATGTAAAATGCAGCCCTTCTAGATATTCATAAAACGGAAAAACTGGGAATGGTTAGGGTCAAATGGTATCATGATTTTTGGGCTTGAAGTATTGGTTGTAAAGATAGTGATCCTAAATCCACGTTGTATGACCGCAACTATAGCAACTATGATGTAAGTGGTACAATATCATGATCAACTGTCAACCCTCAAACATGAAAATTCATCAACCCACCCAACAACGACGAGCCCTTCCCAGGACATCCAATCGACCTGCATCATTTCACCCAACTCAGCATGGGAATTGATGAAAAACATATCCACCATGTCGATGGTGCTCACTCCCTGTCGCTTCGAATTCCGTCAACTCATCCGAAGGGAAAAAGTCCACAGGTTGATGCTTTTTCACTAAAGGTGAATCATAGGGTTGATGGTTCCGAAACCCGATAAACCCAGCAGTTGAGGTTGGTAGTTGGAATCACATTATTTACAGGGTTTCAGCACCATCCAAACAGTGGTTGGCCTTGGGATTTCTGAACCATCAACAGTATGATGAATCTTGGGTGGACAACCACCCTGAGGATGCAAGTCGTGGCAAAGGTTTAGGTTGGGATCCCCGATCCTAAAAATATGATACTGTCATCCTGGTGGTGACTGTTTCTGGGAAGGGGGACAACCCAAGATGAATCCTATTGTTACTATGATTCTTCGTTTTTTGATATAAAGAAAGGAACAAATCACCCGCCAAAAAAAAAATATCATGGGGAATCCCCCAATGGATAAAACGGTTTTTAGATGTTTTAGTACAACATGCACATAAGAGGTGATATCCATGTGATGTTTTCAGACGTGTTTCGTAAGTTGTGGAGAATGTGCCAGTCACTTAACTTTAGAGTTTAGGCTGAAGATGCAGTGGCACGGGTTACCTCACCACTTGCATCCATGGGAATCCAAGCTTTAGAAATATCACAATAAGTTGTGAAATCGTCAAAATCTGTGTCAATGGCAATGAAACAGCATCCAAGTATTGGCTGAATTACCTTCACATACACATCCCATCATATGCCTTACATGGGTGTTATTTTTAACCGCTTGTACAAAAAGAATGAGATGATCCGTCCATCGAACTTCCCAACGACTTCCCGGTCCTTCTCTTTGGCCACCACATTGTAGGCATCCTGCCACGTCAAGGAGCACCGAAAAAAGTCCAGCGAAGCCGTGCACAACATAGCTGTGTTTTATGATGAGTTGAACGCTTTTCCCGCTATAGATGGAGAGACATCCCACGCATGATTGAACTCACATTGCCTGTTACTACTCGGATCCAACCGCTCTCCTCTCTCCACCTCAGCTTACCACTTTAGCAAACCGCTGGCGCCTTCAAACCCCACATCTGTAGGAAGAGGTAGCGCACCTGCTTCCAATATGGATCTGCCGGCTCCTGATGACCAAAAACAAGGAAAGTTGACAAAAATGATAGTTGAAAATGACTGCCACTTTTTACCACACAAAAAGGTGCGGTAAACCCTCCAAAATGATGAATTTCATGCATCTCTTGGCTGAGTTTGAAGGAAAGGGTCCTACATCTTTTACTTGCACCTCACCCCTCACAACTACCAGCTTCCTCACCTTTCATCACCTTCCATCCCCCTATGACCATCATCCCCCTGTCATCATTGAGTCCTGGCCAAGACTTCCTTTCAAGCCGCATTGATGCATGATATGCTGCACTTGCAGGTTGAACAAATTCCTTGCCAACGACAACGGCCAACATGCCATGTGCGACTGGGGTTTGGTTCCGGGCACCGGCCAGTTTTGGGGGAGGAGGGAAAGAAAAAATTCAAATATTCCCCAAATGGTGGTTTCATGGTGATTTACCATAGTAGAAAGTAAAAAATCACCCTTAAACAAACAAAAAATAAGGATGAATGTCGAGAAATGGAAGTTGAGACTGATTGTATCCGACGCTTTTGCTCGTGAACATGGGTATAGAAACTTGGTCAATTGCAGCATGGTAGATACAGCTAATGAACTTGACACACCGTACTACGGCAGTTTCATTAGTTATCAAAAAGAAAAATACCTAATGAAAGTTGATGCTGTTTATTTGGAAACCCATAATTCCCTTGTTGATTGTTCATGTACATCCCTGCTGTTAGTGTGCTGAAATCCTGAAAGTTGATGCTTTAAAAAAAAAGAAACAATCCATAACTTCTCTTCTTCATGCCAAACAAATCTTCGTATTTTCGACAGATTCCCTTCCAGGTGAGGGTCCTGATATTCAGCAAGGCTCGCGAGGAGTCCTGGCTGTGTGGGCACAGCCGCCGTGGTGGTCTCCATCTGTGAGTTGAACCACCCTATATATCTGAAACATATGAGTCAAATGGTGAAAAATCTCACACAAATAAATAACAGTTACAGTAAGGCCTGAACCCAAAAAAACGGTTGAAAACACTCACCTAGGACCTAGCATATGAATATTTTCATCCAGGGTGTCTATGTGACAATATCTTGAATCTGCCAAATTTTCGAGTTCTCCATAGTCAGAATTTTCGTTTGAAGGCAATCAATTTCCTGCATAAACTGCATGCCCACTTCTCCAGAACCCCGACCCCCCACGCAACACAGGGTTTTGGGGCGGCCTCATCAGGCTGCAACAATGGAAAGAAGTTGCTATAGAACCTGGGCTAGACATGATGACAGAAGTGTTTCATCATAGCCTCAGGTTATCTCACTATCACTGCCGCCATTATGGCAAAGGTTCATTTCCGATCAGGATCTGTTGGCTGTTTTTCGCCGTTTTTCTCAAGGATTGAACCTGAAATTGCCTTGAAAAAAACGATGCCCAACTGAATTTGGAAAACTCACCTTAAGTTCAAAGAAGCAGGTCGTTTTGGAAGTGTTCCGCAGCTAAACAACCATGATTTGAAGTGGGATTTCTTTGAGATCGTTTGGATGACTGGAATACTAACTGAAAATTTTGAGCTATGGGCGACTATGACTATCCTTTCTACTTCATAGCACCCGTCAAGAAGGCCTTCCCAAAAGGAAACTCATCTTCCAATCTCAGTGTTTCAGGTGCCATTTTAGTTGATAGCTTTCAGGGTGCCCGCAATGTAACAGACACCCGCGGCAGGCACAATGCGATAAAAAACTGTCCTTCTTCTCTGTGTGAAGCAAGTTTTACCCTCCCCAAAACTAACATAGCCGCTGAAAATTGATGGTTGGAAAGACTACTTTCTTATGGAAAGGACTATTTTCAGGGGCTATGTTAGTTTCAGCAAGTGTGGGTTTTCCCCTTCCCCACTACTCTTGAGGATATGTAACTCATCTACCATCCACCAAGAGACTGCGACATCCGCTCTGCTGAGAGGATGCCTTCCGCAACCCTGGTACGGCAAGTGACGATGAACAACGCTAGCACTAAGGGCTGCACTAAAAAAACAATGGGCGTTGAAAAACGATCATGTCTAGAAATAAGTTCAATACCTTCAAGTAAAGTAGAAACAAATATATTTGGAAGTAAATTCAATCTCTTCAAGTACACAAGCACGAATGTTTGGAAAATTGGAATTCAAGTACCCAATGAGAGCAGGTGAGGATTCTTCTCCAAAAAAAAAACTACAAACGGTGCCCAGATTGTATTCGCCCCCAGCCCCGCACCCTGCACTGTACATCTTCACGTCATTGGAGAAGAAACTTTCTCGAGGTGTTTTGACCTCAGCACATAACAACCACAGCACTTCTGGCAATGCACATTTCTGCCACCAGTGAAATTCGTGTATTTCTGGGGTGGCTTCCACCCTTTAGACATTTAGCTTGACAGATCGGACAGTGGTTCCTGAGGAAACAACAAGAAAAACTTCGAGTCATGAGTGAAAAAACATGATCTACATTTGAATCATTGCAATCCTTGCCATTCAAAAGCCGCAAATACCCAACGCGTGAAATCTCAGTTGCCCTGTGTGTGCACCTCTGGCACCAACATGGCAATGGAAAGTGAACTAACCGAAGAAGTATTTTCTCCCATTAGTAATATGTATCTTTATTCCCCTCCCAGCTTTCACCTGAATTGTAAACTCCCACCGTCGTCATTTCTTTTAGGTGTCCCCGGCGTGCAGCTCAATCCACCCGGTTTCCTCAGCGTGTCAAACCGGTGCAGGCCGTGGATTTCTCATGAGACCCTCAGATTGAGAAGTACATGGAGTATGCTTATGGAAGGCGAAACCCACCCGTGAAATAGCCTTATAAGGTTCAGTACCTCAATTTTAGGTACCTGAAATTCTTGGTGACTTTTTGTTGGTTTGTATGGATCCTTTACTAGCTTATCCGAACTACCTTTTGTAAGAGCTGTGCCATTTACTTGAACCCTAGAGTCCCCTACTTGGCAACAGGGTTTTCTTCAAGTACGGTATATACAAGAAATCAAGCTGTGCGATAAAGCAAGCATCAACTGAATGACTTCTCAGCAATTAACTCCTAAAGTTGCGCCTCACTCCGGTCCACCATCTCAAAACCAAAGGTGACAACAACAAATCAACAAAACTAGATAACTAGAATCATCTAAAAAATCCAACATCCCAAAAAATCCCTTTCAAAAAAAAACAATCATTTGTTCAGTCTTTTCACCTACAGTGTATGTATATATATATATATATTTGTATACAATATATCAGCTATCTTTTTCCATTGGTTCATACACACTCCTTACCACTTCTGGTTTGCCGTTTGCTTCCTGCCCAAGCTACATTGAGGCGATCAGCCAAACGCGCCCAGGCTGGGGAGTGCCCAACGTCCTTGGTGATGGGTTGGATGGAGCTCGGTGGGGTTGGGAGGTGGTGACACCTAACTAGATCGTATGTGATTCACAAGTTTCACGTCTTCTAAAGCAATAGAAGAAGTATTTATATATCAACATATGTATATATATAGTTGAGTTGTAACTGTTGTAACTTTAAATTACACAACCACAACTGGGTGATATAGTAGAGTTTTCTCAGGGGGTGAAAAAAAGTATATTCCGTATGACTGGCGGAGTGTTACAGGAGCTTCCTCAGTTCTTTTAGCAGCTGAGATGCCCCTTTTCATGACACCGCTGCGTTGTGTCAATAAAGAACAAACAGAAACAGGGAGACTAAGGCAAAGGCAACGTATTACAAACAAAAAAGAACAAGTCAAAACAGTGTATCACAATGTCCATTCAACCTATTGAGCTCAGTTTCAAACTCTTAATCTCCAACCCCAAACCATTTTACATTTACACAACTTCCTAGCAAACCAAGCTTTTACCGGCAAAAAAGGACCACACACTAACCTTCCCACCAACCCAAAAAAACCTCGATGTCGTTCACCAGGACGATCTGATTGGTCACATTATCCAGTTTCACGGCTACACCCTGGTTGGTAAGGAAAAATCCACCGGAAGGCGGGTAAGGGGAAATGGTTGGAATCTGGTGGAATCCGGTGGTGATTCTTTTGTGAAAATAGCGGGGATACAGTATATGATACAAAGACATATAAAGACATTATATGTGTAAGATACACCCCCGCAAAAAACACACATTTTTCCCCCTGAAAGAGGATCCATTTCAAAAGAAAAGGATCGTCTTGGAAACCGTCATTTTTGATGGGTGGTTTGCTAGTTTTGAGGGGAGTATATAAGAAGCACTGCAATTGATGGTATTACATCCATTTCTATGGTATCATTATGTTACCAAACCAAGCAACGCACTACTACCGGGGGCAATCCCCGAAAATGACCATGCATTGGCATTGTTTGATCGCCTTCAAAATGGGTGATTTAATGATCCCCTGGTAAAATCAACACCAATAGTTAATCCACCATCACACCTGAGTGAGTCTATGTTTCTACAACCATTTCACTCCATTCCCCCCTGCCACGGCTCCTTGAAAGTGTCAAGGTTTTGTCTTACGAAGTCGACCTTTTCGGGCAGTTCAGATGCCACGACTGACTGAGAATGAAACTTCCCCCTGGTTCGCCACCCGATCAAACCTTGCAAAAATCTTCACTGGCTTTGTCTTCCAAGCTTGAACCAGGGAACTTTGTCTTTCCAACTTAGCATTTCACCAAACAGAGTGACTCACTGTATCTACCTTCAATTCAAATTAGCTTCTCGTTGAAAGTTGCAATCCTCTAGCAAACCAACATCCAACAAAACACACAACACTTCCAAAATAACAACCTATAGTTTTTGTCAAAACATCTTGTCATCAATTTTATCCACATCTTTCAAACCACGAATATTCCATCCATATATAATGAGCATGCAGCATACATATAAAATACCCATAAATTCCATAGCTTCCCCATGCCACCCTACCCCCACCTTGCCAACCAACCAACCAAAAAAACAACCCAAGATGATCCGAGGCCGCGCCACCCTCAAGTTGAATAAGGGCGCCAGGTTCGGATGCACTCCACGGGAGGCTGCCTTTTTTTGACAAAGAAGAAAACATGACAATCACATGGCGTGCCAACAGTTGAAGATTGGATCAATTCTAGCTTTGTTCAAAATGGCGTTGTTCAATCTACTATATCTTTTTTTGCCTAAAAATCCTGCGTTTCTGATAAGCATTTATTAAATTAGCACAAGATGCAAAGATTTCCCCTTTCTATGCAGGGGTCAAAGAGTTGCCACACAGCAGCACACATTCATTAGGGTTGCTACTGGTTGGGTGCTGATACCTAAGACACAGTAGTTCCCAAAAAAAATCACCACAAAACAAAGAGTCTGGCCTTTGTTATATAAGTGGAAACAGATGAAGGGGAAAAGAAATCTGAAGAGTTCGGAAATACCACTTATTGTGAGTGGACCTTGATGCCCTCCACCACCGGTGCCACGAACAACGCCGCGGCCACCAGCAACTTCCTTGGAAGGAACCGCAGCGGATGGTCATGATCCATTTTTTGCCGTGCTTGAGGGGGGGGGAATGGCCCAAATGGGATAAGAAGTACCTGGTGATTTTCCAGAGTTTGATCCCATGAGATGAAGAGGTTCTTTTTGGGAAATCTTAAGATGTTGCTCCACTCCAGTGATACTTAGGAGGTCCTTTCACAAAATTCGTCACATGTTTCAAGGGTTCAAGGGTTTCAATGATGGAATTTCAAGGGAAACCCATCTGTTTTTGGCCTACCCAACAATTAGGAAACCGTCATGTCTTGGGAAAAGAGGTGCATCATACGTGTTATTATCATATCTGAGTAGAAGTAGAATCCATTGCAGTGGAAAGAAAGCGACATGAGTTCCGCTCCTTTCAATGGGTTGAGTCTACATCTGATATATCCATCCCCGCTGGTTGTTGGGTGGGTAACACCTCGTCCTCATTTATGCTGAAAAAGATGATGGTTGAAATTGAAATTACTTCATCTTTCTTTGAAAATGGTGTATTTTGGTGGGAAAACTCCCAAAATTAAGCGTTTTTAACTCCATCCACCTCTTCAACCAAAGCCATTTGGTTGGGAAAATAGTTCCCACCGTTTCATTCAGAGAAAACGCATCCCTACACTCCACTTCCCAATGCTCCACATGAGATTCTCATGTCCAAGCATCATTGCTCCATGGAACAACGGGGACAGACGTTGCCTGTCTCCCCTTTCAGCCAAGATGGCAAAGTCGCCCACGGCAAAAGCCAGTCAGCAATAGGACTTCTTGGAAAGTCGCCCAGAGATCTTACCGAAAATTGAATGGAAAAAATGGTGAGGGGTTATAGATTACTTGTTGAGGTACGGTATCACGGTCCAAAGTGTTTCGTTCCTGATGGAAACCAGTTTTTGTAGAATTTCTCGACATCACCAACTACTACATCTTACCATGCGTCTGTACTGCTTCATGGCACCATTCTCCACATACCAATACACCACGCACCAACCCTCCTGGTGTCACGAGGTAAATCATGCACTCCAACGACATCTTTTCACAACGGTGGAAGTTGCCGCTATTTTGGGGTGCCTATGATTTTGAGTTTGAGAGTTCCCTCTGTCAAGTTGCATCTTGACCCACTTTTGGAACTGACCATCCCAAAACCCCCACGACCAACAGCGAAAAAAAATGCCAAAAAAAAACAGGTGTTTTTAGGTCTGGAAATGGCCAAAACAAAAAAAAAGAACAACATCCAAACATTTGATGAACAATGAAAGGTAAAACAGCTTGTTGGTCGCGTGGGATTAGGAATTTGGCAAGCCATTCAGGAGCAAATTTCAACTATTCCACTGGTGGGCCCATCTCTTTGCCGTTGAACATCGGTTCACCAGCAGCACAAAGGAAACTAACTCGGGTGTGCTCCCACGAGGTCAGCAACATGCTGACAAAATATATGAGTGAAAGCAAACAATGCGCACAGATGATCTATGTATCTTTCATCATTTAACCAATGGAAGTCTGTTAAAACCTGTCAGCTTCAGTTTGCAGGGAGGTAACCATAAGAGCACCCCCTGAAGAAACATCAACCGATGCAGCTCACGCGTAGTAGTTGAAATTGCTCTTCTTCTTTGCCTTTCGAATCAGTCGACTTCAACAAACAGTTGGGAGTTCATCAGTCGATCGTTGAGTTGGATGCAAATCAGAAATCCCACTGGGATGAGTCACTTGGGCTTTATAAACCGTGTAGACAATGGGATAAACTACCAACCTCAACTGGTACAGGATGTCTCCCTGCAACAGCACCTTTACAACTCATCAAATCACACTACATCCATGCCGTAACTGTGCAACCACAAGCCTTTTGGGAAGTAGATGTACATCTTTAGTCTTTGTTTCCCTACAAATAATAGCACGTACCAAACAAAAAGGTTCGACTTTCCCTCCCTTTTCATCACCAAAAATAACTGGATGATCTGCGCGGGATGATTTTTTTGGCATGATTTTGTTCGTTTCCGGCGCCTGCACAGCAGCAATGCCTGCCACATAGTCCTGTGGATATGCTTCAGGTCTATCTTGATTGGTTGCAACAAGGAAAACAGCCAAAAATGGAAGCACTACTTTCACATCTTTCCATCTGTCATGGCTATTTCATCTATATACTACCGAGCTATACATCTAAATGTCCATAATCATATGTATATATTTATACATAATACAAATTTACATCTCATCCTGCTTCTTCCAAGTGACCTTTTGATTCCCCAAATGGAGGTCACGTTTCACCCCTGCAAAGGTCACTTGTTTAAACCCCCAAAACAGGTCCTAACTGGAAGAACTATATATCTTGACCTTTCTATCACTTGAAATCCACCTATATAATCCACCCCCAGCCCAAGACCACTCAACCAGGCACCAACGTCGACAGCAGCTCCTCATGGCAAAGCTCCGAAGCACCTCGGCGCAGGGCTTCCATCCCGGCCTCCACACAGACGGCCTGGCGGCCAGCCGCCAAGGAAGCTGAACTTTCAGCCCAGTGAAAGGGCCATTTTTTTTAGGGCCATTTATCTGGCCAAATGGAATAATATTTCACAGGATCCACATTTTTCCATATGTTCCAGTTTTAACCAACAATGAACATGTTGGTCATTGTATAACACCAACCCCAAAGATATTCTGGCCAAATAATATTTCACCAACCCAGATTTCCCTGAAATAAGGGGATTTCCCTTACTAAGCCACCAGTTGGGGTGAGGTTGTGTGAGGTCGCTATAATTTGACCAGATTTATAGGGATTAGGTTGAACTTTTCATTTATTTTCGGCCGTTTATAGGGTTTGTAATACCCATTTATATAGGACCTGGGCAAACTTATTATACATCCTGAACCTGAATGTTTCGGCCAGGACTTGGGGCCCGGTTTCCCTTACTCAACGACCTTTTGGGATGGCGGTTTGGTCGCGAAAAAAATCGCCCACATGGGGATGAAGATGGATTTGTTGGGATGGTTTGATTGGGTATCAAAAATTTGCAGTAGTTTCTAGATGGGGATTAGGGTATATAAGGGTATGGATATTCATTAACTATACTACACAAATATAAGTCATATAGGGATTATATGGGATTATTGTAGTACACCACTCTAACAGGTCTCGTCATTGACACTGCTGATGTTGATGTTGCTGGGCGGGCATGTTCGGAACCCTCAAAACTTCTCCACCTTCAGCTGTGCACCATTGAAGTCATCCGTGGAGCGCGCCAGCTCGACAAAGTTGACGTCGTCCTGGTAGTGCCGTAGGTGCCGTCGGTGGCTTCGGCCGTTTTTTCGGGTGGTTTTCCCCCAGTGGCTTCGGCCGTTGTTTCAAAATGGAGAAAAGGACACAAGTGACCAAACATCACATGAGCCAGGCCAAAAAAAAATATGTACATATCAAGTTCCATTATACAGGTTGGTTTGTAGGGATTTCCCCCAGAGTGGGCTATGCCTATATACATATGGTAGTCCTAACAAGAAAGGGTAGTATAACCACCTATATGACCCAAAGAACAAGGGAGGGGTTCATCGCTCATATGTCTATCGCTCCAAAATTAGGTTACCAAAGGAACAGCCAAATTGCTCATAGCTAGGATTGGTAGGACAATTTTTGCGGGTGTCAAAAAAAAACATAGCCATATGTGTCTCAAAGGATAGCAAGCATAAGCAAAATAACCACTTTAACCACCACCTAACTATAGGCTGATACCAACTAATCTAGAACCGGACTAACCCTTAATTTTGAAAGGGTTGAAACTCCATTTGTGATGGGCCCAATCTTCAAAAACTAGGGTCTTTCTTTTTGAGAGTTCTAGGTGATAATTAGTCAAATAAGAATGATCTCTAGATGAGCTTCATCCTTTCATATTCCTAGTTTTCCTCGCCATCCTCGGGCAATTTTTGGCTGCCACCCCTTACCCACGCATAACAAGAAATCAACAAGAAAAAGCGACCAAATACAATGGCGACCAGCAGCCTTCTTGTAGTTCATCTTTCTGCTGTGAATTTGCATGATTCGTGCTCTGGAATCCTGACAAAGGAGTTGAGGGTTAAAAACTGTGGATTTCTCACAAATTGGCAAGCCTCATGAATAGATTTTGCTGAGGGTTACCTCATAGAATCTTGTTTATCCATTTCGAATTGCAGATATGATATGATATGCAGAATTATCATTCATGTTTACCAAAAAGATATAAATCTGCACCCCTGATTTCTGAAGCATCCTGCGTGATAAATATCTATCTGCAGGATTCTTCAACAGGATTACCAAAAAAAACACCAAAAATGAATGTACCAAAAAGATTCACCAAATTGAATAAACTCAATCCTTACAGTCCTACACTCTGCGACTGAGGCGGCCAAATGAATAGATGAATAGAAAATGTCTTGAAGTCGCCTCTCGAAATATCAACGAAAAAACAAAAAAAATCCATGCTGACCAATCAGCCACCCACCCACCCAACCAACCCCACCAACCCACCCATTCCGGGCCCCCCAAGTCACCTCCCTAACCCGAAACCCCCCCGAGGAAATCCTCGTTGGGATGCGGCAGTTCGATCTTCCGATCCAAACGTCCCGAGCGCAGCAGCGCGGGATCCAAGGTATCAGGCCTTTCACAGCGAAACGATGGATTTTCTGACAGGGAAAGGTTTTCGGACCAACCCAAAGATTGGGGGCAAATACACCTGGATCTTCCAAATCATTAGCCATTAGGGAACCAATCTTTCCTTCATGTTTGTGGGGTTGAAGGAAAAAAAATCATAGCTGCATCTTCCAAGGATTGGAGCAATGTATCATAATAATTTCACCCTTGTCTTTGCTGCCCCAGTATCTACCATATCAAGGGTGATCTATAGCCAGGTAGATCCTATATATATATATATATATATATTGGGAAGAGCCTGGATCTTCCAAATATGTAAATCTTCTACCTTTTTGGTAGGGTTTTTCGGAAATCCATGGCACAAATGTTACACACAAAAGGAAGTCCAGGTATATAGACCAAAAGGTAGCTTCAGAAATCCGATGATACATCACCAAAAGGCAGGGGACCACTTTGGAGCTGTGCATATTGAAATTTAATCAGAATCAACCCAAAAAAATAGTTGTAGTTGTAATTGCGGGGGAGGAAAGGCGGTGATTATATGCTAGATGTACTAAATACCTTGGGATGTTCTTGCTCCCAGTAATACTGGCAAATGAAGGTTTAAGTTTTTGGGGACCCCCGAGCCAAAAAAATAAAGCCTCCTGGTGGTGACTCTTACTGGGTGGTAGAGCATTTCCCAATATGCCACATATACATACTATACATACCCCATAAATATTCGCAATTGTAGGGAATATGAAGTTCTGTATGCTGCATACCACCTTTTACCAGAACCAAACATCTTCCATTGCAGAACCTTAGTATCCAAAGACCTGCAGATTCATGTTTGACCGAAACAACACACTGATTATCACATTTCCCGACCACCTTCTCCTACCCTGCCGAATCCTTCGCTTGTCCCTACTCCCCCATCAACCACCCCCCATCCACCATCCACCATCCATCGCACCTGTTGGTGGCTGCAATGATCTTCACCGTGGTTTGTGACGTGAAACCATCTAACTGATTCAACAGTTCCAACATGGTTCGCTGCACCTCACGTACACCTCACCAGAAGTTGTCGTCGTGAGGTTTGGGCTTGGGTCGTTTGGAGATGAATAGATAAGTCAAGTGATGGACCTAAAGGGGGGGGGTAGAGGTTTTTTTAATTTTTTGGCAGATCTTTGGTCCGAGCTGGAAAATGATGTGTCGAAATAGTTACCATGAATATTCAAGATGCTATCCCAAAAAGTGAGGTGGAAAAAACAAGGGCAAATTTGAGAACAAACCCAATGAAAATATATAAGCTCAGCTGTACCTGGGACATTGCCGGAACCCCCGCACAACCTGCCCCGAAACCAACCTGGAACCCCACAATCCCAAAACCTTCCCAGAAAAAAATCAAAAACCCTCACAACTTTTGCAATCTGAGAGAAGTAGAAACATGGTTGGCTGTTAAGCATGCCTCTACAATTGTATTTTCACTGAACTTGTTACCTGCGAGAAAAAGTTCCACCGGGAACAGGATTGTTTTGCACCGATTGCCACTGAGTTTTGGTATGGCGAAGAATTTGCTTCACTCTCATGACATGTTCCTGAAATAGGCTCTTGACAAACTACAGAAATTGCCTTCATACTGTTGATGGTTCAGAAATCCCAAGGCCAACCACCTGGGATGGTGCTAAAACCCTTGTAAAATGATGGGATTTCAAATACCAACCTCAACTGGTGAGTTAGCCGGATTTCTGGTTGCCATCAACAGGACTAGGATCCCATTCCCACCTGAAAGTTCGCCACCGCCCGAGCGTTTCTGGCCAATGGCATCCAGCTCATCGATGAAAATGATAGCAGGAGCCTGCAACATGACAATCTCCCAGGAAAATGGATGCTTTTGTAGCAGGGGATACGGCCCAATGTCCTCCCTGAAACTGACACAGCACCATAAAACATGGGTCTACCCTGTCAGGGGGCTTGTATTTTACCATGTACTCAATGGTTCCACTACACCTTTGCCCTCTCCAAACAAACCAGGACAAGCCGACAGGAACATCGAAAATATGTATTTAAAGAAAGCGCTACTTTCTTTCAACAGAATGGTAATGTTTAATTGATTGTATCAACTGTCACGCATGAATTCATCATATCAAAAATCATCCCTACAAGATTAAATTAAATTTCTTCATTCTTCTCAGGAAGGTGCTCCTATGCCTTTCACCATTGACCTCCTACGCGGGATGTCCCAATACCACCAGCGCCGGCGCCTTCTCCTTCGCTAAGACAAAGGCATCGCGCACAATCTTGGCACCATCACCTCGGGTTACAGCGAAGCTGTTGCCCCTTCGAGGCGATGAGATGTTCTGCCCTGGTGCTATGGGAAGAAACGTTCGTTGTTTTTTTCTTGTCACAAAAAAACAAAACTGCTGGTTGGGGGAAAGAGTGAGACATTAAAACGTTATTCAGAATCTATATATAGTGGCTTTAAATTCGACATAGAGGAAGGGCACCAGTAGGCTAGCAATTCTTAGCCAACCATTTGACAAAAAGGCACTAAAACTGTAAGTTGAAGTGTTGTAACTGTATAACTACTCCTGAAAACTTACAAGTCCATTCAACCAACAGTGCCATTCCCCATATCTATCCAAGGAACCAATGAACATCTGCACCAATTGAGGTCCGGCCTCGGTGACGTCAACAACTGAACAAAAAAAACAAAGCAATTCAGCAGTTCCCATTTCAGAGATTTCAAAGATCCATCAAAGATACACCCAAACAAAATGCTGTTTGGAGTATTTCGTACTAATTTCACTTTCAAGTTTTATCTAGATATTTCTTTCATCTTCAGCTTCAGAAATAGGTCTCCACGCCAACTTCAAGAAGGTTGCTTGTGTTGCCGCCGCGCAAGCGCGGGCCATCATGGTCTTGCCCGTACCCGGTGGCCCGTGCATCAACACACCTTGACCAGTGATAGAATGGTGAGATGGTTTTTGTAGAGCCCTGGAGGGGCGGATAGATGGAACAACTGGAAAGCTAACACATCGAACTGAATTGTTTAAGATAGAATCTGAAAGCCACTTACCCAACAGAAATCTTCCAAAAGAGCTGTGATGAAAGTTCAGAAACCTCTAATGCAAAAAATACGCATGATAAATCTGGTGCCCCTTCAAATATCATCACTCTTGACCATTTATGGAAGACCCTACACCAAAAAAGTCTTCGTTCATCTCCATAGTCGTCTCCTCATCCTTTGTCCCTGGCCTTTTGGTGGTTGGATCCCAATATTCTCGAAGCGCTCCTTGTGGGTCATCGGCAACACGATGGCCTCAAGGCACAGTCTGGCTTCCCATCCAACTATGGCTGTCCTGGTCTCTGTTTTTCGGTAGTTTCCTAAGGACTTGACTTAAAAACTTCATATTCAAAGTGTCTATTTGTGAATTATATATATATATACATCTATGTGCTATTCAAAAAGGCAACAAAATCTTCATTTGCCCAAATGACTCAAGTCTATTTCTGATCTTGATCACACCCCTTCTTAACACTAAGAAAATCTTTCACCCTGTTCGCAACCCTCAGGCTCTGCCTCTTGTAGCTCCTGAATTTGCCTTGGCAATCGCGAGCAACAAGCCACTTGTCAACCACCCACCACCATGTTTTTGTTGATACAAGCCATTTTTTAACCATCCATTCCTCAAAAGAGCTACCAACAAATAAGCCAACAAGCCCTAAAGCAAAGATCCAGCATATCATTTCTCAACATCCAAACCCTCCAACAGTTAACTTATAAAATCCGATATAATCACCACCACCTAAGAATGTATATATAAATCATAGGGTAGTTGGTGGTTGAAGCTTCGACCAAAACAAATCTCCTCAAACTGGATCATTTCCCCAAGTCGGATCGGGGTACACGTTTCAAACCAGCACCTAGAAATTGTCACGTTTTTTTCCCATCAAAAACCATGAGTTCCACCCGGGAAGATTAACATGGAACCTGAGAATACAACCCCTGGAAAAGGAAACTCATCTTCCAACCATTGATTTTCAGGTGCTTTTGCTATTAGTTTCAAGGAGGGTAAACATCAGGATGACTTCTGAACCACCACCTAGTAATCTTCAAACATTCCCATCAAAAACCACGAGTTAAAACCAGGATGACACGTTGAAACATCAGGATTTTGTTATCCCCCCCAAAAAAAAAATATCCAAGACACTTCTCTAACCCGCCGATGTCGCTGTATTGATCTGTGGGCCGCTCGTCCACCTTTGAGGGGAGCTGGGCGTAAGTGGTGGTTGACTTTGGGGCATCACGTGGTTAGCCCAAAAAAAATGACAAGGACCTTTATATTGTACACATATATGTATATATCTATCTATCTATATTATACATATAGCTATCACATGTATAATGTATATAGATATTATCAACTCAATATATAAACAGAAACGGATTTGGGAGCGTATGTTTCTAATCAGAATCTGTTGGAACTAATCCCGAAATGAAATTTCAGTGTTGTTCAGGCCTTGGATGCCATTTTTTTTGGAGATGGCCAATCCAAGTGGTTGGCATCCCTTAATTTACAGACATTCCGAATTCCCATGAAATATGATGGCTGTGTTGGCGGCTGCCATCCCTTAAAATGCAGACATTCCCAGTATATACCAGGACTTGACATTAGACATTTTAACACGAACTCCGAAACTACACTAAACATCTTGACTTTTGCATCAAACTCTCTGCTTGTTCTTGGTGAAAAAAAAATCTGGCAGGGTAAACAAGCGGGAAACAAATCGTATATATAAAGAAACGAACCTGCCGGACCTTTTGACACAAAACTCTCTGAAACATCTTACACTCAGTAAAACTAACATAGCAATGGACCATTTGAAGATGTATTTCCTATTTAAAAAAATGGTGGTGTTCCATTGCTATGTTAGTTTACCAGAGGGTACCACTTTCTATTCTCCCCATCCCTTCATGCCATGTCCTGCCATGTAAGGAACGACCCGAACCCGGCACCTCCATGGCTTTCACCCTGGAGTCATATTCAGGTGGCAATTTGTCGAGCACAAGGTAGGAATCCTGCAAAAAAAAATTCGAGCCACTCTGGAGAAAGCGACATTGCACTGAAAAATGCAAGTGTTATTTTTTGTAAACGACCCAAAAGTGACAGGAAAAAGAAAAAAAACAAATCTGAATTCATGATATATCTGTTAAATATGATTCACCAATCATCTGCATCACCTCAGACATAAAAAGGGAAAGAATTTCCAGACCGGTATCATCGCATCCCTGGGTCAGAATTGGATACAAGGAGAGCTTCAAAATCTCTTGAAGAAACACATGTACGCCGGGCTCAAAGCTCCTTTCACTGAGGATAAATTCATCCCACCTTTAATTCCACCGAAAATCTCCTATTAAATAGTAGGTTCCAAAACACAAACGTAACTATTATGGTGTCATCATGAGTTGATCTCCCCTACCACAATGGGCCACAATGGGGAAACCCCCAATTGGAAATTGATAGACTTCACAGGGATCCATTTTGGTGGCTCCTTGTTGACGCCTACGAGGTCATTGGGTTTCAGATCTTCTGCTTCTACCAATCCGATCACCTCAGCGGTTACGCAAAAGCCACCTGAACACTGAAGAATCAATGGAAAATACGAAAAGGATTTTTTTTGCCAAGTGCTGAAAAAAAAGTTTGAAAAGAACTCAAGGTAAGTGATATCATTTATGATATCCAAAAAAAACATGTCAGAACTTGTTCATTCCCTCACTCTGTTTTTTTGTTTGCGTTTTTTGTGGGAGTTTGGTGGGAGTTCAATTTTCTTCTGCATAGTCTAAACATATTATATCCACGAGCTCCCTCCAAGGCTCCCCAACTGGCAGGAAGATCGTTTGCCTGGTGGTGGTCTTCACCTCTGCCGGTCACCCCCTTCGGCACCAACTCCGTTCGCCGTTGGGTCAAGGTTGCTTGAAGGATGTTGCTTCACAACCGTAGATTTAAGGGAGATACCAAAAACATGTTTTCATATCTTCCTAGTCACTTGTTTCTCCGAACAAAAAAAAGAAAACGTGTGAAACTTAAGAAAATGGCAAATTCAAATGGAATGAGTCGAAACTGGTGTGGTAGAAAGAGAGAGAGATCTGAACGAAACATTTTAGAAGATGATTCAGAATCATGCAAGAATCCTACATCAAGGATAGGATATACATTTAGTAACACTCAACTGAGTCACATTTTGATTACCTTCCAGGGAACTAACATTTCCCACCTTGTTAAAAGGAAAATCATCTTCAAAATTCAATAGTGTCGTTTACGGGAGGGGATATGATATGGGGACAGTTTCCAGGAGGGTACCTTGATAAGCATTTTCTTAACATCAACCATTTTCGTTCGCAACCTTCAACTGGGATCCCCCCGGCTACAAGGCTCTTCCCATCGCGCTGTGTGTCGATGTCTTGCATGGCTCCATCCTCGTCGTCCTCGAAGCTAAAGATGGAACTTCGGAAAAATGACGGAAAATCCCATGTTTTTCAGTTTCATCATAAATGCCACAGGCTTTAGAGATGTATTTGTATATAGAGATATAGCTGTATATACAATATATATATATTATGTATGTAATTGCAGTAGATTTGTCGGTAACTTACAAATTCAGGTATCAAAGATTACCTGGAACAAGGGGATTCTCACCGTGTTTTCCTGAAATTCTTTAGAAAAAAAAACATGGAAACTGTTGGCATCCTCGTCGGGTTCCAGGTCCAAGATCTCCGCGACGTTAGCCACCTTCGGGTCGATGGAAACGGGTGAAAATTCCTCATTTAATCTCAGCTGCACATAGGTCCAGGGTTACAGGAGCCCACCCAACCATTTCCCCTTTGAAGGGATGGTTCACCCTATAACCCTAGACCTATGCGCAGCTAAGTAATTTTGTCATCCCCTTATTTTAAGAAAAAAGAAACAACAACAACAACAACAAAAAAGGTAGGTTGAAAGTTGTGGTGAAACTTTCACTTCGGGAAAAGTAGTTGTTTTTGGCCTGGTGTTCGTTTGGTTCATCCAGAATGCATCAATTTGACTCGTATATAGATCATCCTTCTTTGTTATATATCTCCACTGTAAATATAAACTAATACAGTATATGTTGGGTGGTGGCTTCATCTCCAAAAACCATCAATTGGATCGAAATGCAGTACGACCACAGTTTGGGAAAACAGAAGAAGCACCATCTCAACTGTTGGAGACATCAAGAAACTAATGAGGAGACATAAGGCGTGAGGACAGACATGTGGGGGAGGTGATGCAATATTTCTTCACATCATTTCAATCCATCACAACCGCTGTTTACAGTTCCTACAGCAATGAGCTAAACATCTATGACTCATGACTATGGATACTGTCCATGCCCAACAAAATCCTATAGCTGCCGTCCACAAGTGGGCAAACCTCCATCCTAGTGTTTCGAAAAAAAACAAGTGAAACTGGGGGATCCAAACAAGGTGAGGAAGCTGTCTGTTCAACTTGATCTTCTCTTTATTATCCTTCGTCTTCTCCTCACGCCGCAGTGTCGAAAAAAAAAAAAAAGATCAGCAGATCTCTGGACAGGTCTGCTAACACAAATGTTAAAGGAAAGGACCTTTTGGTGCATCATGTTCTGAAGAAATATCAGGGTCAACACGAAAGACGCTAAGGTTTTATCAAGAGAAATCTAAAGATTTGCCAGGTAGGAACTTCGCTATTGAGTCTCTTTAGAATTTTGCTACATATATAGCAAAGGGAGTCATGATCCAAATCGTTGCGGGGGAACAACATCTGACTCCTTTCATCCTTAAGGTTTCATTGGCTTCGAGGTCCACACGTACCATTGCTCAAATAAAACTTGCTGGGGATTATATAATGTTTCACCAACCCGCTACACCCCAAAATAAAGAGAACTCTCATGTTCCATTAAATAAGCTATTTGGACCCTTTTTGAGGTAACATCACATCTTACAGTACCCAAATAATATCAACAAGCATTCTTTTTTCTAGCATCATGTGTTCTCAGCGTTCTCCCTTTCTGTGCAAGGTTGGATGTCACACAATCCGATATTTTCAAGACACATTTGCATTGAACCTAAAAACAAATCCCAGTTTAAAAGGGTATCAAACTCTTGTTTGTTTTGCCATCAAAACATTGGGTGTTTCTCAATTTTGGAGCCCTGAAACATCGCGGCCTTGATAAACGACGGGATGACTTGTTGAAGGAGGTATAAAAACCATGGATGCCATGGATGGTTCCGAATCTCATTCCCGCACGTCCTCAATGGTTTTCATCTCATGAGTAAGCCTCTGTTGCTCGCCTGAATGATGGAGGCTATGGATATCGAATTCCGGAGAAGCTCGACAGGTGTATGGCTTCATGAAATGCAGTACTGCGTGCCAATATCCTATAAGCAAACGCAATTCTCATATTTCAATTTAGCATGCTTACCCTGCCTAACTAGATATTGTTGATGTAAATTGATGCCATAAATTAGATCAGATATATCACTTTCCAAGCACCTTGTCTTTCCAGTGACCTGGAAATTCGCTGAGTTCTCTCACTCTTCATCACTCGGATGTCGTTCTCTAGCAGTCGAATTCGCTGATTGATCCTGAGTCCAACATGAATGGTCGACTTGTTTTCTGCAACGTTGCCGAGACCGTCAAACCTTGTGGGGAGGGGAAACAAAAAACAAACCATAGGCAACGAGCAATGAGCAACAAGCAACAAGCAACAAACAACAAGCAACAAGCAACAAGCAACAAGCAGCAACAACAACAGTTGCTTCTGCCATCGATCATCATGTTGGCAAATATTGATCGAGGCGTGGATGAGAAATCCTTTTTAACTCCCAACTGAGATCGAAGGCAGGTGGGAGGATGTTTCACTGCCAATGAGGTGTCCCAAAAATGTTTCAAAAATGACCATTTTGGTGTTTTAAAGGAGACGTTGAGTGATTTTAAGTCTTTCAAAAAAAAGTTTTCGAAACCACCTCTTCTTTCAATGTTCATTTCCACTTCCATTCGTGATATCTGTTGATGCTTCAAAAATCCAGGTTCCAAGCACCACCTGGGATGGTGCTAAAACCCTCAGCAACAGTATCTCTGTCAGCGTTGTGAGATCTTGAACGGCCCTTTGTTGCGAAATCATGAGATCATGAAACCCAAAACCACACTGGTAAGAGAAAGGTGGTTCCTGTAAAACAAAAAAATGGCTACAATTCCTAAGACTTATTATTTCTATTTCATGAAAAAAATAATCAATATTATATATCTAAAGTTAAATACATATATGCTTACAATATTTAAGTTATATACATAGTTACAACATCACCCAAACGACCTCAACATCCCCCCAAAAAAACACTCAGGTGCTAGCTGCCAACCCTCAACACCCCATCCCTCTCGGCACCCCAGACTCATCGGGACTCGCGCGTTTCAGCTCATCGGTAAGGATGTCGTCCTGGAGTTCATGGCACCGGCACCCTGGAAGCCAATCTGAAAGAAAGACACCTACAAAGGTGGGCGCCTACCAGTTATACGTAAGCATAGGGTTAATACTCCAACTTGAGGGGTTTATAACTCCAGTTACTCTTTTAGAAGGCCATTCATGCGGTTTGATAACTCCATGTGCGTGTACCCTCCGTGAAACTAATTGTTTCGCACCTGAAACCATGGATGCTTGGATATATAATGGATATCTCGACATTCGATGTGAGAAAGATTTCAAAAAGATTGTGAGAAAAACACCATTTTTGTAATCATATTTGGGGTCTATGGTGATATAATCTTTCAGTACTAGGGTCGATTTACGGTGATTAGGGACGGACATACCTTGCTATTTGTTCACTTTTTTTGCAACTGGGCTTGGTGTTTTTGAAGCTTGTTTTAATAGCAATTTGAAACGAAACCTGTTGTTACCCTTTGTTTTATTGTCAACCCGAAGCCCCAAGCATTTTCCATTCAAGCAATTGTCTGCCATGCTTCTTACTACTGAGAGTCCAAAACTATGGTCATTTTGGGGATCCTCCACTATTTTGGATAACAACTATGCTTCTAACTTAAACTCGGAAGGAATCTTCTCTCAAGATGTCCACAAAAGGCATGGAGTCATTGCTAGGTCCTTGAGCATAAAGTTCCAAATTACCAACAGAACACGGATTGCCTTCACTAACAGGCAATTCCAACTGTGGAATTGGAGCTGGCATCTGTTACAAACGAATTCAACCAACCATCACCTTGTCATGGCTTTACTACAAGTGTGTACCCCTCAAATCCTACATTCCATTTGGGGGTGGTTCCCTTCATGTTTGCCCTTTTGGCAGGCCAGAGAAACTTCCACCATCCAAACCCCCGTTTTTCATCCTCGCCCCAAATCTCGGCGCTGTCGAGACCCGTCCTCAGTGGATGGCATGAACCCCATATCTTTAGGCCACCGGGAAAATCCCAACCAACCGAAACCGTATTTGCCAGGATGTTTTGGGTGAGGGTATATCACCAAGTTTTCACGAAACTTTTCGTATCTTCGTTTTTGGGAATCCTTTTTGTACATCGGATTTACCTGAAAACCCATCCTTTTTGTCGTTTTTTTGTCTTGGACTTTCTGGACTTTGGGAGTATGGTTGATATGATATATGGTGTTATATCATTATCCTCATTATCTTTTCTACATATATCATTGCCATTATTAATATCATTATTTATGCCGGTATCATCATGGAGGCGCTTACTCCTAACAAGAAATCAGGATGTCCAAGCGCTAAGACTCCTTCCTTAACCATCAGCTCAGCATGGTCCATGGTTCAATTGACAGATTCTATTTGTCTACCATCCAACCAAATGATGCAGGCAAATCTTGAGGGCAAAGACTGTTCTAGCATCAATGTGTCATGCAGATGTTATAACAGCAACTAATCAAGTTCTTAAGAAGTCCAATTCATTTCACCACGGCCCCAATTTTTTTAGTAACCAGTTTAAGCTCCAATCAAGTGACCAGAAATCCATACGTGGTCCAAATTCTCCCATGTCCAAGAAATGCTTTACACCGAACCTTGCTTTTATAAAATCTGACCTCCGAACCCCCGAAAACGAACCTGCAAAAATAAAAAACGACCCAACGACGAACAAAGGAGATTCCGTGAACTTTGGGGGGTTCCAGCCATGTTCATGCTAGATTTCGAAAGGGAGTTATTTCCACATATGATTTCTAAACAAAAATTCCTTGACTTGAATCCACTTGGATGTCCCGTTCGAAGTTAGGATGAATTGTTAGGATCAATGGGTATTTCACCCACTTGAAAAAAAGGGCATATATTGGGGTTATAACCCACCGATCCTAACTTCCAAACGGGACATCCAAGTACCATTCCCCCCCCCCCTTCCCCCCCACCAAAACCCCTGGAGTCCCAGACCCTGCTGCGGGTGCAGCGGCTGCTTCTGGGGCCTTGGTGGTTTCAAGTTGTGGGGGTTGTTTTTTCTTATGTGAGATTGATGGATGTTCTATTGAAAACCTGTGATTTCTACAAGATTATTGGGTGGTCTATTGAATTCGTGGCAGGAATTCATTTCTGATGTGTTGTTTTTGGGGTAGAATCCAAAACTCAAGTAGATCAGACGATCAGCTTTTCATTGTAAGACTTTGTCGATTCAATGTGCACCAAAAAAGCCATGGAAACCCGTTTTTGAAACCCTAGAACAACGGGTCAGCACGTAACCTGGGTATTTCATCCGCCAACAAATGCCCTAAAACAACCAGTGGCCCTTTTTTTCGTAGCTCACAAAAAGAATACAGATACCCTCACCTCTGGATATAGATACAGATTTCCCTATTTTTCTATAGATAATACCCTCCAGGAAACTAAGTAACATATCCCACCAAACGGGAAGTTTCGGAAAATCGTCGACTCAAAACATACCTTGGGTGGGGATATGTTAGTTCCCAGGAGGGTACACCCCTGAAGATTAACATGGAACATAATCATGGAGGTTTGGAAGATCTTTTTCCTTTCTAAATGGGTGATTTGTAGGTTCCATGTTAATCTTCCAGGGTGTAACCTAAACAACCATTTGGCCCCCTTTTTCAGGCCGCTTACATTTCCTCCCCCCCCAACCTCCCGAAGCCAACCTCCCCCGATCCAACCGCAAGCTTCCCTACCTGCCCCGTGGCACCCGTGCCTCCGGCTTCACCTTGGGGGTTTGAAAAGACATCTGGGAAAGTTGTAGCTGCATGGATATATAATATAGATATATATATATATACATATATATATACACGTGTACAACTGTGAACCTATATGTTCTTTCTTATGTAAATATATGTATATTGTACATATTGTATTTTATGTATATATTGTATTATATATAAATATATATTTTGATTGTTGTATATATCACGTTGTATTACCTACACCCCTTAAGGGTGTAAAAAATGGTCAGCTATAAGTCGTTTTGGTTTATCAGCGCTCCACAGCTCTGAGACTCCAGACCCATAGGGACATCCCCAGCATCAGCCCTTATCACCGTGGCGGATTTTCATTGTGGGTGAACTCACTTGTTTCGGGTGAGTTCATCTGCAACCTCCCACTTGGAAACCTCCTAAGAACCCAAGAAACTTCAAATTGAAAAATCAGTCCGTGATTTTTAGCAAATCAACGGCCAAAATCTGTTAGTGCCCAGGTTGGGATGGGATTTTCTGGACTATATTTGAGTTACAAAAAAACCTCACCGGCTGCCCATCTTGCTCCCGTTCCAAAACTTCCGGGCATCCACACATCCCACCGAGGTGAGGTGTGAAAAACCACCCCCCGGGGGTGAACTTCCCGGAGTGTTGTTGTTTTCGGTCGCTTCCCGAGGCTCTTTTTTTTTTGTTGAATGAACCAAAGAACTGTCGAGCAAAACGAGCAATCTCAAGCAGCTCCACTGATTGCCCCAAGACCCCTTATTCAGGAGCCTTATCCACCAAGACTATGGAAGAAACATCTTCTCAAAATTTCAAATTTGGGAATTTTGAACCATTTTAATGTCACTGAAAAGACTTCACCAACTCCCAGTGTGAATTAAGCATTCAAAACTGTGGCTTTGGGGGGTAAGTGACTTGGCATTTCAGAAGCCTTTTTGTCAAAGTCACAAGAAAATGCAACAGTTTCTGATACAAAAAAAAACGTCAGCAACCTTGAAAACCCTGAAAAACTTGTGAACTCTTCCGCATGTCTGGAAAAAAACGCAAACCCCTAAAAACCTGCAAAAACAAACTTTGGAAAACCCATGCAGCACGAGCACTTTTTTAATGCGTCCTGCTTCCAGGATCCCGGGGGCCCATGGTTCCTTCTGAACCACCCCGAAGTCGAAAAATCATGTCAAGTGGGACCCCTTCTTCAAATACATCATTCGATATCTATACTGTTTGCCTTAAAAATGAAGAAAAATGACACATGAAAAAATACCTACACCCAAATGGGCAACAACAAAAAATCTTGAAACACCTCCATTTTTACTATACTTTCACGCATTTTTTTGTGGAACCTGGAGGCCACCAAAAAAGAAAGTGGCCGAGGCGGAAACGGACTCCACAACTTGTGTTGAAGGCCCGTTTCAAGGGCGGCTTTGACCTGGACCTTTTTTCACTTCGTGAAAGTCCACAGCGATTCCGAAGCAGGGTTGGGGCTGGCGACCTTTCAACTCAACTATGATCCTCAGTCAAATATACCCATATGAACATACGCAACAATTAAAAAAAACACATCCGAAACGTGACGTGGCCACTGCAAGGGGAGTGTCAACCAAAAAATATCAGATCTTCAAAAGCCTTGAGGTGTGAGGCGTTTTTTCTTGGCCTTGCGCTTTTTTTCCCCTAGGTGGTTTTGTATTTTGAAGCATCTCCACTACTAAAAGCAGCTGTTTTGTCACTTTATATGTAAGGGGGTCAATAAACCCATGAACATGAATGCCACACGTGGAAAATCGTGCAATGTTCTCCGGCAGCAAACGCTAACAATACTGTTTAGCAGCCTTTGGTTGTGGAGATATGTTTTGTTTGAGATAAATAGGTGCTTTTCTGTGGGAGTCTGAGCACCTTCACAAGCAACGAGTGTTTTTGAAGTATCGTTTCTTTGTACTGAATTTCAAGAAAGTATCTAGGAGACATACGGTGGATTTTTGTTCTCTGCCAGAAACTACCAAAAAAAATGCAAAATCAATTTTCTCACAAAAAAAAACATCACCAATCACAACAACAACAAACTCTTCAAAAAAAAACTCATCTTACTTGTGTTTCTCCAACTGCTCAAAAATACTTCTTACTTAACTTCCACATTCCCCAAACCTGGCCATTTCTTTCTTAAAAAAAACATAGGCCACAACGAAGAAAACGGCCCTAAAAAAAAAACTCCCCAAACTCAGGGGACTTCCGGAAGGCCAAAATCCTCAGACAGGGAGATTTTATTCAACGAAAATCAGAGGAATCCGGCGGTTTTTTTGCGTTGAAGCGGGCCATTTTGTTGGCATATCTATAGATATGTATATACATATATATATATAATGTTATATGTGTATATATATAGATATACAAATATATGTATATGATCATCGAAATGGGGTACTTGTTGTTAAAGGTTGATGTTTGTGGCGCATCTTAGAGTGTTTTTGGGGTGGTTCATTTCAACGGCGTCGCATATTTGGAAGCTAGATTCACCTGAGATAGTTGAAGATTGGCGCCTTTCCGGGGGGCAGAATCCCATTTGGAACCCCTAAAAACCAAATCATGTGAATCCTCTTCCTGCCAAACGTTTGGACGCAATTTGGACAGCGATGGCATTTTTTTGGAACACTTCCCTTCCTTCAAAATCATGGCCACACTTTAATCATCAAAAGTTGAAAAAAAAACACTCGAAGACACACATACCACAAAATTGTTGCTCTTCATCAAGTCCATCCCATCCAAATCATTCATTATCCTTTATCCCAAAGTCCCCAACTTCCACAGATAACACACATCCATCAACCTCCCCCCCTTTGCCCGAACGACATCCGAAAACCCCACCTCCTTCTTCACCGTGGGCATGGCGGTCGGCCCCGAAACCTCCGGCTTCAGAGGCGTCTTGAAGCCGCCTGAGAGGGGTAGCTGGCGGCCAAATGGATCTATGTTGGATCAGTGAGTTTTGCAGCATTTTTTGTGTGTGGATATATGTTTTGTTGATGTATTTGATTATTCTTTTTTGTTTTAGCTATTTATTTGTTTAACTATCTATTCATTGATGTGTTTATATGACATACATAGTATGTATATATATATATATAGAGAGATATCTATAAAGTATATATCAAACACACTCCACAAATTGAAGAACTGGACAGCAATCCATCCCCCAACTATTCAAACCCTCCACTCCCTGCCACCCTGCCACCCCTCGCCCTGCCTGGTGGCGGCTGTATGAATCGTTCCCCATGACACACGTCGCAACGCCCCGTGCCCGGCCCAAAGGTCCCAGGGACGCTGCCATCGCCAAAGCCACCACAGTGCCTGAGGAGATTGGCCGAAATTCTGGAAGTGTAAAAAAAGATCCACACAGCCATGAACCTTTTATGTATGATAATGCACCTTGGTTTACAAATACAAATTTTGATATGTCAAACGCAACATTGTATTAAAATACCAGTAGTACCGCACAAGGCGGTGGCGGAAGTTTCAAAATAGGAAACCTATAGGAGAGATGTGCTGTTGTGACTGAGGCTTTGATCATTTTTCCTCACATTGCAGCCAACACACCTCTTGCTGCCGTTGCGATTGTGAGAGAACTTTGATCATTGCCCGTTTAACACTTGGCGATGCTGTTCTGGCCACTGAGACGCGTTATGATGACAAAAAAACAGCCCGTTCATTGCACCGCCCCAAGGCAACGATTGCGACACTCAATTACGTACACCACGTCACTGCCTTGACCTTCGCCACAGCAGCGTACAATTATTCAACATCAGAAGTGCAAAAAGTGCTCCGAAGACTACAGTTTTTCAACATTTTCACTGCCAAATGTGCTAGTTTTCAACATTTTCACTGCCAAATGT
>DF240541.1:84178-113112 GCA_000507305.1 Breviolum minutum Mf 1.05b.01
CATGTTTTGAAGATTTTGACTTCCAAATGTGCCTTTCGCCACAGCCGCGTGCATTTTTTCAACATCAGCACGTACAAAAGTGGTCCAAACACGTCATGTTTTGAGCATTTTCACTTCCAAATGTGCTTTTCGCGACAGCGGCGTGCAATTTTTCAACATCTGAACTTCAAAAAGTGGTCCCGGATCGTCAGTTTTTTAACATTTTCACTTCCCAATGTGGTTTTCCCGACAGCAGCGTACAATTTTTCCGCATCGCACTTCAAAAAGTGGTCCGAGACTGACGTGTTTTGTACATTTTCGCTTCAAAATGTGCTTTTCGCCACAGCGGCGTGCAATTTTTGATTTCTCCGCTGACCACATGACTCCGCACCCGCCGCTTTAACAGGCCTCCTTTTCGACTGACCTGACACACGAATCATTGAAAAAACACGGCATTTCGCGACTTCTCTAACATTTAGCGCGCATGTATCTTCTTTCTTCTAACTTTCTGACTATTGCATCTTTTGTCGACTGACTTGACGACTCTACTGCTGGGCTATGCATCTGCTTTTCAACTCTCCATATTGTCGGAAGTTTCTATTTAAACTTCCTTCGATAATGTTTTTCTTTAACCTTCTTCATATATAAAAACGACAGAACAGGCATCTATCAAGAAAAAAAAAACTACCCCCGCCCCAGCAGTAAACCCCCTGGCCTGCAGCCTCTGGGATGCCGGCCCTGCGGAATAGGGATATGCCTGGACAACGGGCACCCATGATTTGGTGATGGAAAAACCTGCTACATGTCCAAGGCCTTCAACGACTTGTCCAAGGGCAACCAAGGTTTTGTTGGTTTGAGTTGATTTTAGCCTTTTTTGGTTGTGGCCAGTCAAACTCCTCCACTCCACTGCCCCCTCCCCAACAAAAAAAAAATCTCCGCCAACCCTGAAATCGGCTGCGCCTCGTCCCCACATATGGTGCCAAGAAAAGCACGTCCACGGAGCCTTCTCCCTCCGATTCGACCGAGGGGGAGGAGGGAATTTTCCATGATGCTCAGGTTCAACAAATTAGTTTCACCCCCGAAATTTAACAGCTCGCCCCTGAAAAATGATGGTTGGAAGATGAGTTTCCTTTTGGGAGCAAGCCTATTTTTAGGGGCTATGTTAAATTTCTGGGGTGTTTCAATTGGATTGACACCCCCCTAAAAACTGATATGGAACATGAAGATTGGTGGTTTGTAGATGTGTTTCCTTTTCCCAGGGGCTTTTTTTGAGGTTCCATGATTAGTTTTCAATTGGATTCAGAATAATTAACAACTAGTTGCAAATTGGTTACAACAAATTGCACCTTGACTTGTTTACAACTAGTTGCAGGTTGATCCTTTCCACAAAATTTCCAGATGAACTTAAAGACCTAGCTAGGTGGTGTGAAGGATTGTTTCAATCTTTACTTGGGGAAATGGAATTTTGTTTGACTTGCGAGGCATCCCTCACTTTTGAGACGTTGGCCAATAGATGATTTGGTGTTTTCTTAGACATTGCTTACAGTGGTGATCGCCGGGGCTGTTTTTCAAATGCCATCAATGGGAAAAGGAAGGGATTGGCTGTTGATTCTTGAAACCGCCTGAAGGAATGGAATTGGAAAAATACCGATATCGAGTTTAAAGGTAGAAGTTGCACCTTGCACAGAAGATCTTTTTTTCCGAGCTCAAAATCACGCATTCTCTAAAAACAATTCCCTCTCACCTTCAACTGAGCAATGAAAAATAACTCTCAACAAATTCAGCAAACCCAACTAAACCCTAACCGAATCCAGTAGCAGAAGTAGCACTTGTACCAGAAGCTTTTCCCAAAATCAACATGTAGACCTATAGGCAATGTGAAATCCCCCGTCCGTTTTGCAGCTCTCTCAAACAGCCTGGCAATTGCTACAGCGCCCAGTGCCATTGCACTTCGGACACTTCCGAGGCCTCGGGAAAAAATCGGTCTTCAAAAAGTTGGGGGTTCAGTTTCTGTTGGAAAAAGAAAAAACTAAATCGAAAAGAGAAGGAAATAGAAAAGATGTAGAAATATTCTTCCAAAAGGGGAGGGTGTTCAGAATTTCACCCTGGCACATAAATTATAGAGAGAGAGAGATCTAAAAAAAAGCTACCATGTCAATTTTTGAAAGGATCAATGCATAGATGGAGGAAAAAAAATAAAGGACAAACCATTTTACTCACAGAATGATTGAATGATGAACACCAAAAAAAAGATAGGCGGCATGTTCCGTAATAATCCAGTTACAGTAATTGAAAAGTACATGGCACAGTCCCTACATATTGGTTTGTATTGACCCTGTACTAAGCTACCTTTTGGTATCGGCAAGCCATCTATTTTGACCTGAAGGTAACCAAGCCAACTCTAAACCCTCAACTTAGCCAACCAAACCCTCAACTCCCCCAAACCCAAACCCTCAACTCCCCAAGGTGCTTGTATTAATTGACCCAAGAAACTTCATGGATTCCAACAATCGTTCTTCTTCAAGGCGAGCCCTTCTGGCTTCTTCCTCACGCTGCAGCTGTAAGCGATGCTCTTCTTCCTTCCGACGCTTCTTGTCAGCTTCGGCCTGGCAACATGAACGGCGGCCATGGGGACGGGGAAGGTGTAGCGCCTTCCTCCCCAGAATCATGGATGTGGCAAAATGGGATGTCTCCGATATTTGTTCGTTTCCTTTCATTTAGGGCCATTTTGCCACTTCCATGAAGGAAGCAAAAGTTGAGGATCATTCTCATTAAGGAGTTTTAATCGCAGCAGCCTTGTTCAAAAATCTTTCACGCTCCGAAGGGTTTCCGATCAAAAAGGAGTGTTCGAATGAAACTGGTTGTCCTTCCACAGTGTCAACTATTGAAATCCCGAAATCAAACTTGGAACCCTTCAATAACCAAAAAAAACAACCAACCAGCAGTTGTTTTTCTGGAAAAGACCAGTCCACCTTGTAACTGGGGAGAAAAAAAACGGTTCTACTTTAGCCGGTCCACGATTCCCATAAAATTTGGGATTCTTTTTCGTGGACAATATGTGGACATCATTTTCCCATTGAAAAAAAAGTGGTTGATGTTCTCTCGTACGATCTTCTCCCCAACCATCCAAACCTTCAAGACCACTACCACTGTGGTGCGCGCCTCCTCTACCCTTCGACTCAGCTCTTCTTCTTCCGCAGCACGCTGTCGTGCCGCCTATGACAACCAGGTGGTGCTAGAAGGTTGGTAGTTGGTGAAGGTTGGCGTTTACCCACTTGTTGCACGTTTTTCGGGCAAAATGAGTAAACGGTATCTTGTGCTTCACGTGCACAAAGACAAAAGGGTTCTTTACCCAATCATCATCATCATCATCATCATCATCATCATCATCATCATCATCATCATCATCATCATCATCATCATCATCATCATCATCATCATCATCATCATCATCATCATCATCATCCATCAATCCATCAATCCATCAATCCATCAATCCATCAATCCATCAATCCATCAATCCATCAATCCATCAATCCATCAATCATCATCAAGCTATTCTCCAACATGTACAGATTCACCCAAATCTCTGCACCTCCGCCCGTCGCAAGCGTTGCTTCTCAGCCTCTTGTCGCCGGATCACCACAGCTTCCTGGGGAAGCAAAGCAACGTCACACGAAACACCACCACCGGGGGGGGGGGTCAAGGCCTCGGGTGGTGGTGATTTTTTGTAACAAAAACTCCTCTTTTTCAGTGGGGGAAAAAAAACGTTGGGTGGGAAATATTCCCCAAGCTCTCGGGGGGCGCTTGGCAGCGCGTGAGATTTCAAAAAAAATAGATCCAACTTCACAACAAATGTTTGACTGGAAATCTAGGAATTGAAGATCCTACTTCACTACAACTTCCCAATAAAAAATGCCCTTCAAAGGAAAGCTCATGAGAGTAAGAATTCACACAGTTTACAAGTGAATCAGGGCACCCCCCGTCAGCGTATATGTAGAAATATGAGAGTCAGACATGAATTGAAAATATAACTTTGGAGACCTTCAATTGTCGCTCTTGAGAAGCTCCATTCAACTTGGAGATGTCTCCTTGCGTTTCGCGCATTTCTAGTCACTGTTTTTGTTCTCTTTCATTTCCAAAAAGGTCAAAGTCCAAGGTGAGGATAAGAATCATCTTCCGAAACCAACTTCGAGTTGACTAACAATGCGCAACCCTTGCTTTGAAGAAAGCCAAGCCTCCTCCCACAACCTTGTGACTTGCATCAAGGGAAGTGGCACCCTGTAAGTTGGTGTTTCAAGGGAAGTATGCCAAAGGGAAAACATGCCGCCCTTGAGGTTAAGCCGGAACATAGTGACTCTAAGTGACAACTTCCACGACCTCGTACCCTTCATACTTGGAGGCCTAACCCTCCAAGACGTGACTTGCATGCTTATCTCATCCCCTCTTCGTTGATTATAACAAGTCTGAAATGTCTTGATAACTATACAAACATGGTATATAACAT
This sequence comes from Breviolum minutum Mf 1.05b.01, assembly GCA_000507305.1. Lineage (NCBI taxonomy): Eukaryota > Dinophyceae > Suessiales > Symbiodiniaceae > Breviolum > Breviolum minutum. The sequence continues at coordinate 88,665 of DF240541.1, forward strand.
CATTGTAACAATAGAAAATACCATTAGTGACCACTTCCAACTTTGGGCCCTACCCAAAATCCTACCCAAAAACTCCCCCAGACTTGACAAACCGTGCAAACGATGTGACCGGCCTCATTCTCCAAAAGCATCTGAGCCCAATCGTGTTGGGCCCGAACCTGGATATCTTCCAGGCGGTTTCCCCCCGTTGATTCATCGGTCGTACGTCGATTTTCTACGGAGGATTCGTTCGGATTCTCCATTTTTGGGATTGCTGGGGATCAATCAACAGGGTCGAGGTGGTTAGGGTCTTTTTAAAAAGACCCCGAACCTGAAGCATTTCTCATTTTAGAAGGGTTGGTTCACCCTTTTAAAGAACCCTGTTGACATGTGCAGCTGAATTGAATAGCGATTAACAGAACTGAATAGGAATCAACAGATTCCCAGATTTATGGGCACTTAGTCGTTTGAAGATTCGACAAGTCAACTTTCTCCCAAAAAAAGAACTGGAAATTTTCTTCAACCAGAAAAATGGTTTCAAGAGTTGAGTAGTAAGCCCCCAAAGCAACGGTGTTTTGTCCATCGAATCGTGGAACAAACAACATCTCTTTTTCATTCTTTCTCAGGTTCTAGTTGCTATGTAGTTCTCAGTTTTCAATTGCTTGGAAGGTCGACACAGTCAACTCTGTTTGTTCCTTCAACGCTAAAGCATGGTCATGCGCTAATCTTGAGTCATGAGTCATGACAGATTGAAGTCCACGAATGCTTTGAATTCACGGTTGGACAAACTATCCTATCATCGGATACCTTTGTTTCTCGTTATGAACGCACATAGGTTCTCTCTGCCTGATCCTGTTATGACATGCGAAGAAAATGAGCCTAAAACCAAAAAACAACTTTCTTCCTCGCATCAGTAATAATGGACCCCTGGACGGAATTTATTGTTTTGGGCGATGGGGCCCTGAAACACAGGTGAGGAGTGGCCATGTCGAATTGAGCCTGTGATGAATGCACATGTGATTTGTTTTGGAAACTCCTTGATAGGTTTCAATCTTTGAGTCTGCCAAGGTATAACAAACAACCAAAAATACTAAAACATGCCAAAAAATTGCTGCGATCCATTGTCGATGCTCAGGGCTCAAGCCGCCGACGTTCTTCAGGCATCCGTGGGACGTTCTTCACGCGTCCGTGGCACAGCACACATTTTGCAACAGCAAGATGGTGCAAGTTTGCGTGAAGAAGTTCTTTACGCAAACTCGCACCATCTTCCTGTGGAGGGAAAGAGTCACCGCAAGCACACCGAGTCCTGTAAGTTCCAAACGTGTGCCATGGCCACGTGTTGGTGAACAGCTATCCTCTTTCTCCGCCAACCCGTGGAAAGAGTCGTAGCCTAGCAGGAGCTCCAGTCTTGAACTGCCGAACTGTCACCACTGTGAGCTGCATAGCCCCAGGTGACAACGGATCCATCTGCAAGAAGGGCAGCAAATGCAAATTCCGCGGCCACAATCCCTAAGCTGATCTTGAACTGCCGAAATGTCACCGCCAAAGCGTGCAAGACCCCCAGCCACCACGGATCCATCTGCCAGAAGTACAGCAAATGAGACTGAGATTGCATTGAATCTGCTGCACCCCCCTGAGCTCATCTAGGATTTGCGAACTTTCACAGGTATGATTGAGTGGACCATAACCTCAAGTAAAGACAGATCCATCTGCCAGAATCGCAGCATGCCTCATGTGTGCGCTGAATCTGCTGCACACCCCTGATCTTGAACTGCCGAGCTGCCACCGCCCTTGCGTGCATCACCCCAGGCAACGATTCCGTTATACCCATGACACCACAAGGCAAAGGCCGAAGCTGTTTTTGCCAGTTCTGGTTGAAGTACCAGAGCTGTAACGCACCCTCCATCCTCTATCCCTGCTTCTTCTAAGGTTTCCTCAGGATTGACTAGCACTCGATTCTCGGCAGTGATAAGTTTGAGCCAGTTTTGTCCCAAGGCTTGTTGGGCTTGCCGTCCTCAAATCTTGAACCGTGGAAGATGGCTTTCAAGTGACAGAAGTTCAGCTGCTGCCCATTCGGCTACAAGCTACATGAAGCCTTAAAGCATCCCAGCTGCTTTGGCTAAGATCTTCAAAACATTACCCTCAGACTATTGAGCCCAGGCCAAGCAAGCATGATCATGGAAAAGATACTTGAGACTCTTGATGTATCTTCAGAAATCCCAAGGCCAACCACCTGGGATGATGCGAAAAAAAAAAAACTGTAAATAATAGGATATTCACCATATCAACTGGTAAACCCCGGATTTCTGAGCCATCAACAAGATGATTCACGAAAATTCACTTCGAGACCCAACAACCCTCAGCAGTCTCCAAATATACTTCGTCAACAGCAGCACCTGCTGCCAGCGACCATTGCCACCATGCAAAGTTACCCACAACTCGTAGCTCGGCAACAAACTCCCTGTGGCGAGTTTTGCTGGCTGAAAAAATGGTAAAATCATATGGGAAAAACCAGAATGATCCACCAGAATGATCTGGCCTTACATGGAATAATATTTCACCTCCCATGCGCAAATAAATCCAACTCGAAGTGAAACGTGCCCCAGACTCAAGTGGTGGGTACACGACACCAACTAAACGGTAAATGTGGAATAATATTTCACCTTCACCTAGATTTCGGACCTGAAACAAAGGGGATTTCCCTTACTAAATCATCATTTGGGGGAAATCGGTCGTGTGAGGTCGCTATAATTTGACCAGAATGATCCCTCTGAAACAACGATTTCAAAGTGGATGTTTCGGGTACCAGTTGAATACAAACACGCAGCTCTCATCTGAGGAAAATTTGTTACTAGTTGGTGGTTGAACCAACCCATTTGAAAAATATGCGCGTTCGTCAAATTGCATCATCTAACCAGGGATCCGGGTATAAATCAAAAATAATTGAAACCACCACCTAGATCAGAAATGCTTGAATTGTTCATATCCTTGGTTATAATACTTCCAATCCCCAAAAATGCCAAGTCTATCTTCATAGTTCCAAAACTTTTAGCTTTTGGGCATGCAGGCGCCCGTTAACCCAACCCAACTCCTCTGGCGTTTGTCCTCTCCCGCCTTGCCCTAAGCTTGCAGGTCTTACACTGTAAGTCAATGGCAAGTCTCCTGGGAGCTTGGACCAGGTCTTGTCATCGCCTTTTTTAGGCTTAGCAAATGTTCCAAACCAAGGGATTTCCGGGAAAATACAACTTTAAACATCTGCCATGTGTTTTGTTAATAGGTTTTTTTTGGCACAGGATGCTTACTTTTGTTTTAAAAATAAAATAGACTTGCCTCTCATGGTGCAGAAAGAAAACAAAGTCATCCCAAACCATAGCTGGTCTATACTACTACAATTGTTGCTTCTCACGCACATCTACTCATGTGGAGGACTGAACACCAAAAAAGAGCGACGATACATCTATACTTATGACAACTTTTGCAAGTAGGGTTTCCAGAAACCCTTACAACTCTTCAAACAATTGCACCACCAAAATCTCCGCTTCAAAAACGTTTCTTCCAAGAAAAAAAAATCCACACCCAGGTTCTTCCGAGTGACCCATTTTGGGAGTTTTATATATTCGTTTAAAAAAAAAACTATTCAAGTGTGAAATGTGACCTCCATTTCGGGGGATCTCAAAGGGTCACTTGGAGGAAGCTGGATCCCCCCGCCGCCGCCGAAACCCCCACCTTGCTTCGTGTCGGAGTTGCGCCGCTCCGTCCTGGCGCTGCGTGGATGTGCCCAGGCTTCACCACCTGAAAGCGTCGGCGTGTTGGGGATTTCATGGTGGTGATGCTCGGGTGGGTGTCTCACGCAAACGCAATGAATTTGCGAAAATTCCATCAAAAATTGAATGGGACCGAATCCCAACGGACCCCTAACTAAGTTGCTAGAGCTATGAAATATCCAGGTTTAGGGGTCCGTTCAGTGGGTCCTGTTGGAGATTTCTTGGAGAAAGAGGTGTTTTCGCACCTTTTTTTTGGAGGGCGAAAAACAGAGCTAAGGACAAAAAATGCGGATTTCAGCCATAATCATTCCCAAGCTGCAATTTGCCGAGATACACTGCACAATCTTGCAGCATTTGCAGCCGCTTACGTACAATAAATCACTCAAACACCCAACCCTGCAAGCCACTCGAAACCCTGAAAGCCGTGCTTTCAAAAAAAAAAACAGCCGGCCTACCCTCACACTGGGCGGTGGAGGACTTGAAAGGCCCTCCAGAGTCGGTCGAGTCGGTCGTCATTTTAGGATCGGTCATGGAATTTGGAAAGAAAACCTTGGGAATACATTTGGGTGTTTCCAAAAATAGGGGTACCCCAAAATGGATGGTTTATAATGGAAAACCCTATTAAAATGGATGATTTGGGGGTACCACTATTTTCGGAAACACCCATTTTGCCTTTTCCATGGGCTGAATTTTTTGGGGGGGATTGCCTTTCTTTTTTCTTCTCTGACAAAGAAAACCCCACAAAAATTGATCCATCAACCATCAGATCAAATCATGTATCATAAAATCCGTCTTTTTTTGGGGGGAAGGGGATGGAAAATGATTAATATAGGTTGAATTGACCCACTTGACCAATCTTTTTCACCGAAAAAAAAAGTCATCAAAAACCACCATTTCCCCAACCTGCGGCGTCATCCTCGTTGGAGTCATCCGTGGCGTCATGCCCGGTGTCGATGAGGCCGCGGGCGACATGGGGCGCGGGGAGGGGCAAGGACTACTGCGTGAGGGGCAACGGGTAGACATGCTGCTGAGGGCACGGTGTTCCTCATCACCTTGGTGGGGGGGGGTAGGACGTGTAGGAAAAAAAAACCGTCAGTTGGGAAGGATTTTTTTAACTAACAGAAAGGGTCGCTCTTGGGGAAAAAATGGTGGGTTTTTTTAGTGACAGACCAGTTTTTCAGTGAAAAAAAACAACGACACACAAAGACATGTGGGGGCATTTGGAGTCAAATTGGCATATGCATACACGTACTTTTGGGAAGTTTCTTGTTTTCCGAGAAACGGGGGAAAATAAAATTACTCCTGGACCCAGCACCAAGTGATGGTCGGATCAGAAATCCAACTGCCCATCCGATCCCACTCTCTGTAACCAACCAACCAACCAACCAACCAACCAACCAACCAACCAATCAACTCAACCCCCGCCACCCAACCATGCTCACACCCTATACCCACCACGCCACCTTGCAAACCCTTGACTTTGGCCCAGCCCTGCATGTGGCCATCCTTCCAAGGCTGGAACAGCTACATCGTAGTTGATCATGCTTGAAACCAACCAAGTTTAGGGGCTGAAAAGTTGAGGGGCTTTTTTCCTGGACATGTTGATTTAGGACATTTTGATTTAGCAACTTTGGAAAAATCCCGAAATTTCCAGGATTTTGACCCCAGTCTTTGTTTTTTGTTGAAAGATCTGGAAATTTGCTGGGCCCAAAAAAGAAACATGGAAGGACCCTGAAAAGTGCGCCAGCAAAATCTTTTCCGTGCCGAGTTTCGGGCCTCGTTTCGGATGAGCCAAGCATTTAAAGTAATTAATATCCGCTTTTAGGACTGTTATATTATATTGATACCTGGATCTTCCAAAGGGTGCGGGTCATGGATGATGTTCGGGGTGCCGAAAAACACCATCCCTTAGGCTGAAAAAACAGCACACTTTGGAAGATGCTGGTATTTTTTATACAATATTACCATATACTCACATACATTTTCCTAGAATTTCACTAGCTTTTTGTGTCTTTTGGAAAAAAAATATCCTCCAAAAAAAAAACGACATCGGAGGTCGAAGAAACTAACTTCACCGGACCCACCTTCGTGCGGGCAAAATCTTCCAAGCGCAAGCGCCAACGAGCCATTTCTGCTGATCTTTTTCTTGTGTGTTTCAAAGATGCAACCGCCGTGATTCAGTTTCTGGTGCACCATAAGTTACGACTCACCACTACAACCTGAGGTGGTGGTGAGTATTTTACTTATGATTTCATTGTGTTTACTTATATTTTAAGTTTTTCTGTTAGAAGAAACCTTGACTTGGAGTTGTAAAGTATAAAAATTGAGGTTATTAACTTCTAACATCTGAAATCGTCTACACTGTAGATACTGATACACATATCAAATGCGTGAAAATAACTGCCTGTAAAACGTGGGAGTCAAACGCAATGGAGGCCGTGACTCTTCAAACTGTGTCCAAAAAGCCTCAAACTAGTTTCTTGGTGTCGGACAGTCATGGAAACAAAAAACACAATAAAAGCAAATGTTCCTGCAAGTGTTTGATGGAAAAATCTGAAAACTTCACGATTATCACACGCCAATCAATCGGTTCTGAAGGATGGATGTGTGTACCCGAGAACCCTACAACTTGGACGTCAAGGTCCATGGTGCTCATCCAAACAGTGCAAAGCCCCCAACTTTGCCAAGTGTTTCATTCCCAATAGGATCCATGGGATTTCATTGTGTTTACCTACATTTACTATAAAAATCAACCATCCATGTAGGTTGTTTTTTGCCATTTTTCATGGGATCCTATGGGATTAGAAAGATCTTTGATTCACAGTTGACTCAGCACCCTCTTTTTTCATGTGAGCTCATCCGATGTGCGGATGGTGCCATTTTAAAGCACTCTCAGTTGCCCTCGGTGTAGGGAGGCAGAGAAAATCCAGGATTTTCGTATGTCAACGCGGGAGTAAAACCCCCCGAAAACCGAACGCCCGAAACCTGGAAATGAACACGATGGCCATGCAGCCATGCCCAAAAAACGCGAGGTTTTTTTCGTCCATCATTTACAGGAAGCGACTATAATCCAACATCTTGAAATAGCTCAAGATTTGTTTGATTGGTCTGGGTGATTTTTGTTTTTGAAGAAAGTATCTCATTTGCGGCTCCAAATCAGTTGCGTTTCATTTTTTTGACCCCATTCACAGCCGTCTCACAATTCTGCTGTACTCTGCAACCAGGTAGTGCAACAACTAGTGCAACAACAAGGGAGGTGTTTTCCAGCATACAAATGGGTGTTTCCAAAAATAGGGGTACCCCCAAAATGGATGGTGTATAATGGAAAACCCTATTAAAATGGATGATTTGGGAGAAAACCCACTCTTTTTTGGAAACATCCAGATGAAAGCTTCCCGCACGTTTCTTCTTTCCAAGTGTCTTTTTTGTAGCACTGGCAGTCGGCCAAAAGCACTGGCGGCCACTCCTGCGTCCAGGAGATTTGTTTGGTGCTGATACATAACATAACACCTGAAAATAACCCCCCTGGAACAGGAGATTCCTATTGGAAACCATCATGTTTAGGGCCGATGTCATGTTAAAGAAAAAAAAGAAAAAACTTCTGCCTGTGATTCCCAACAGATTTAGCAAAAAATACACACCAAAAACTCCCAGGTGTTTTTCTGTGTTTTTTGTTTTTCCTCTCCCAGGTTTGCCCAAAAAAGAACCCGAAAAACTCTACCAACCAACGAACCAATTCCCTTGGATCCCTGACCTGACTTGGATCCAATACAGGAAAGACGTGCACTTTTTGCTCCTGAAAGCCCATCACGCTGCCCGCAAGGAATGGGAAACCCACCCGCAGCAAGGAAAGTGATGAAAGGGTTGTTTTACATTTGGTGAAGAAGATAAAACAGTCTGAAAACGGGGTGAATTTTATCATTTTGAACCTTTGTGTCTGAAAATGTTCACCATCCTGTTTCACTCAAAATCTTGTTCGTTTTTGGTTCCTCTTACAATGAAACGTTGGAGATGCTTCCTCTGAGAAAAACAAACGGCGAAATTTGTCCCACCCACTAACCCCAACAAGGCTCCCTTTCGTTGTAGGTGTGCATGCCCATCATGCAAAGCTGTGGTCCCCTGCGTGGCAATGAGTATGACTTGGGTCCAAACACTGGTTCAGAGTGGATTCCATGAAGGCTGATTCTTTTCCGACTGGAAAACAGGGGCCCTAAGCAGGGGACCGTTCTGTATCACTTTAGTTTTCTTGTTCACGCTGGCCACTGAATGTCCCAAAAAACAGCGAGATTGGGGAGCAGCAGTGTGGAAAAAAAATAAGGGACTATAAACTCATCATTGACTTGGATGATCCTATTGAACTTTGAAGTCGTATCCCTAGAGGAGATTTTTGCATATGTTTGGCTACAAAAGAAAAACGGGACGGACCGAATCATCAGTGGCGCAAAAGCTGAACGGTGAAGCTGATTATAGCGTCAGTGTGGTATCCTACTCCCTGAAAACTAACGGCTAAACAACCTGAAAATCACCCCCAAAATGAAAAGGAAAAATTATATATCTTCCATCCACCTCCATTTTGGGGTTCAAAATGTTGGTTTTTCAGTGGTGTAATATCTTGGTGTCTGGGTCCAACTACCTCATTTCCATCCGGCGAAGCAAATGGTAGATATTGGGATATATTGGTAGTAGTATATCCCACTCCCAGGATGCCAGTGACCACCAGCATTGTTTAGTAGGAGATCCTCAGTCAAATCTCGATTTGGATTCCACTTTTTCTCGAGCAGGCTATAAATTTTGCACTTTCCAAATGGGCCCATTGATGGTAGACTGTCTGGCGCCTAGAATACCACAAATTGCAGCCTAAAACCCCACCATTAATCTGCACAACATATCAGAAAACCAGACAAAGTGTTGTGCCACTAAGCTCCTTTGCACACCCCTCCCATCCATTGAATCAAATTGGATACCGCTACAAAATATCAACCAGCTCCTGGTCCTAACCAGCAAGTTAGATCCAAAATTTCCTAGCAAGGAATTAATTTCAAACACCATTGTCTCATGCCTTGTGGCCTCTTTTCCAAAAACGCTCCTCCACCCTCGATTCTCGGCACCTCGAACTGTTTCGATCTGTAACCTGCGGCCGCAGATATTGAGTTGAGCCCCAAAAAACCAATGGAAAACCATTGAAAAGAGGAAGAAGATTCAACAGGGGCAATATATAATAGAAAGTCACCAAAATTGTGTGCTTCTCCCAGTACAATGGGGCAGTTGAAGTTTTAGTTGATGTTTGGAATCCTTCACTTTGATATTCGATGTTCTTCAAGATGGAGTCATGGGAGTTTTGATGCTGGTACCTTCGACTTGGCCCCCAGGAGCCTTTGCAAAAGCCGGAGTAGCCATCTCTCCCGACCTGAAAAAAGGTCGTGGTAAAATTGTCTCCATTGTTGTTCAGATCTGATGCTTCTGCTGCAATCAAAGGTTGGGCTAGGTTAGGTTGGCTTCACTTGGGTCGGCTTGGGTTGATTCGGTTGGTTGATGATTGGGCTTCTCCGATCCTACATCCTCCACTAGAATCAGATTCTCGGATTCTCACGCAAAGGAAAACCGGTTTAGAGTAAGAACCACATCGGAGGCAATTCGGCCGTAACCAACGTAAGAGGTGAAATTGGGAAAAAAAATGGTGAATCACATCCCTCGAGGTATTAGGGGTTCACGCAGTGGGCGGTGAAAACACTCCGTGTAATAGAATTGTTATCAAATACTCCCCTGAAGATTAACATGGAACATAATCATGGAGGTTTGGAAGATCATTTTCCTTTCCGAATGGGTGATTTGTAGGTTCCATGTTAATCTTCCAGCGTGTATTGGCAGAAACCCTCTACAGAAACCAACCCCAACCCAACCCAACACCAACACCAATCTTTTATCTCACTGCTTGGTTGTGAGCAACCATATCAACCTCAAGGTATTTTGGGAAATTCCCTGGAGTTTGCTTAATAGTCTTAAAGAAAAACGATGTTACAAAGGTTTGAAAAAACTCGCAAACATATCAATGGAAACTTGAGTAAACATACGAACAATGAAAAGTATGTACATTGCATGCAAAGATATGTGTGTATCTAGTTAATAAAGCGTTTCCATACGTTGAGATACATAAACATATTAATTACACATATGTATTGTATATACATGTATATCCTGAACTTCATACAAAAAAACTCCCCTCCAAACAAACCCAATCATCAAATCATCAACAAAAATTCCTTCCTCAAATCATAATCCACTCATTTTTTTCGAAAAGAAAAATTCAATTCGAAAAAATCAGTTTTCCGCTGCCTCAACATCTCGCGTTGCGTCTGCAGGTCGGGCACTTCATTCAATGGAGGTACCTGACCGAAAAGGCATCATCCCGTTGGGAGCGGTCCCCGAAAACGGTGGGGTGGAGATTGATGGATGTCCCCGGACGGTTTTTTCATTCCATGGAGAAAAAAAAAGGGGGTTGAAAATAAATGTGTTCACTGGTTATAATTTTGGGGCCCATGTTCCTAATCTTTCCAAGCTATAATTCCTTTTTGGCTTTGGTTTTTCAGGTGAGAGTGTGGAATCAAACCAATATCAATGAAGTAGAAACAGCCTTATAGGTGCAATTTCTACACCAGGAGCATCTCAGCATCTCAAAAGTCTCATGAAAATCTACTCGTCACCTCTTGAAACTGTGTTTCACGAGATGTCATCTCTACAGGTCCAATCTACATCCTCAAATTTCAGCCACGGCCATGGCCAACCTTCAAAAAAAAATGCTTTTGGATTTTTCCCAAGAAAAATCCTCGGGAATCCTCCAAACCTTGACCTCGGGGTCTCTTATTTTCTGGGGTTCAAAACCTCGGTCGTGATCCCCAACCTTTAAAGGGCACCCCTCTTGACTCGATGATGATTTACCCCACCCAACTTCCCCGTGAGTTTGGTGGGATATATGTTTTTCGTTTTGTGGGAGGGTTAGTAATGGGGCACCATATCATTTGAAGAATATGAGTCAACTTGGGAATTGTCCGGAAAAGAGAAAAGGACTCAAAATGAACGATCTGCCAAAAACTCACCGTAGTTTGACGGGAATTAACATTGTTCATGGCCGTTGAATCCTTCCAGAAATATTGTGCCATGCAATGTGTGAAATGTCATGATTACTAGTATCCAATGACAATGGCCTATATAAAGAAACTTGCATATCTAATTAAATATAGAACAAGCATCTATAAATGTAGACATATATATATATAGGATATATTTACACATACATGGACCGCGACCCGCAGTTTCAACTGCCGACAGTATCTGGGCACATCATCCTTGGTGAACATTAGAAATTACTCCATCCACACTCGTGGAAGCAAACAATGACCCTATATATAGAAGGAAAAAATATATAACGAGTTTTCAAAATGATTCTTCCTGGAAATCTTCTTCACCAAACTAAACTAAGATCCATTTCCTGAGGCTAAAACGTCATGAAAATCACCATTTCCTTTCAAAAGTTGTCAAATTCTTAGTTCATTCATTCCAAAGCTACAAGATGACATCATCCATCATTACTTCACCTCAACTGCGGCACCTCGATGTGGAAATCCACTTCAAAGATCGTGGCATCCTCTTCCTCAAAGTGATTGTCCTGGTGGGGGTCATAAATCTCCACCGAATTGCACCACGTGTCGGCAAGTGACCGTGGCAAAGAAAAGCATGCAAATCTATAGTCTCCAGGAAATAACCAATCATCCAATGTCACAACCTCTTTTTGTTGGTTTCATAAGTTTAAAAACCTCGAACTTTCACAGCTGTTTCACGAATGAAAAAAAAATTGCTAGTTCGTGGTTTCAACCCACCTGAAAAAATATGCTCGTCAAATTGCATCATGTCCCCATAGTTTCGGGGTGAAAAATTAAGGTAAATATTTGAAACAAACCACCACCTAGGGATCCTATGGGAATGGCTGACTTCAACCATTTCCATGTTGGGGGAGGTCCATCCACCCAGTTTGGTTAACATGACGTCTCCACCCTTCCACTCGACGGGTGCCTTTTGCTGTTCATAGAGCTCCATGATCCGATCCCACTGATCCTGGAAAATCCCACGAAGGAATCGCCAAGCAAGGTTGATGATTCACACCTGAAGAAAAACAAACAAAACAAAACGAAACAAAACAAAAAAACACTACAGTAACTAAAATACCCAGGTATTGGCTCATGCAATAGACAATGTTTATTAATTATTAACGTTAAAACATCCATCCTTTTCCGCCTTTTCCAGCTCGAAACCTCGTCCACCCTGGGTAGCTCTTCTTCAGGCACAACCTTCAGCCGACAACGACTTGCAGCCGAAAAAAAATCCGGGGTCTGATTTATTTTTGGAAAAAAAACACAACTTCCCAAACCTTTGTTAACTCTTTCTGAAGATGAAAATTGGGAATTCCCCCTCCCAAAACCATAAGCATCATAGGCAGGGCATAGAAATTCGAGGCCCAAGGAATTTCTTGCCGCTTGGAAAAAACATCTTCGGCCCATCACTTCACCTTGAACATCACTTCAATTCCAATGACCCTCCCACATATTTATTATAAAAGGGACTCTAAACCTGACAAAAAAATGCTTCATGTTTTTGGCTGCTTTTGTTTCATTTGCATGAAAAAGAAAAGTCAGTGGATTTTTTCCCTAAAAACTCTAAACCTAAAAAATGTGTTTCCCAAGAATATGTGTTGTTTCGTTGCTGCCCCTTGTTTCCCAAAAAAAAGCTCTGAATCTGTTCAACCCAAACAAAGTCGTCAACTGCACCTGCCGCGGTGGGGGACGATGCTCCCATGGAGCCTGGCAGGTGGCGGAGCTGGTGACCCCAACCTACAGATACGTATGGGTGGTTTTTTAAAAAGGAAACATGCCACACTGGATCTCACACATTTGTTGCATGAAATGTTTCCAAGTCATGCTCTGGATACAGTTTTTTTTGTTTTTTTTTCGAAATTGACTCTGAATCAAAAACGATGAGATCGTTCATCAAGTTAACTGTAGCTGAGTAGATGGTGTTTAGCTCTCATCCATTGCTTTTTGTTAGGCCTTGTACTTTCCGCTACCTGTTGGGAGGCTAGTGAACCATGTAATTCTAACTTTGAAGACAAATGGGTCTTTCTGTGCTACTTTTTTTTGACAGCTGCAGGTATTCTTACACAATGATCATGTGCAACTCAACAATGGACTCTGCCAGTTGCATCTACTGCCACCTATGAAGGAAGGCTCTTCTTCACTTGGAGCAAGAGGGGATCAAAGAGATAGAGCGACTGGGCTACTCGAAAGGCTGCTGTTTTACTCTGGTTTTTCGCCAAACCCAACCAACTGCTTGTGGATTCTTGAATGAAGGTTGTTTGGAGCTTAATGTCATCTGAGCTATACGAATTATATTCGAATAGCAAGCATCTCAAGAATCTCATTTTCACAAAGCCAGTCACGACAGAACACTCTCCATCTTGGCTGTCTGAAGTCGAGAAGTGCTTCTCATGTGAGCATGTTTAGATACAAAAATAAATGTCATCCCCTATATGTATAAACATAGTAGACATATAGAACTGTAGACAAAAAAAAGGTTTTAAGAATGGGCAGTCTTATCTACCGATTGATTGATTGGTGACTGGAAAAAAAAACAAGTCGACGATTTGCACCTGCTTCGCTTCCAATCTTTTCCAACCTACAGGGTTTCAGCACCCCGATATGGTGGACAAAAATCTTAGAAAACTATGGGAAATCCCTGAAAAAAATGGATTCAGCTATACAGTTGACAGCTCTGGCGAAAATGTCTTCCCAACTAGAAACACTTTTCATAAGGGTTTTCATTGAAGGGTAAACCATCTTCGCCTCAACCCTAAACCTCGAGCCTTTAGCCTATTAACAAATTTCTCTTCCAACAAAAACCAGAACAACCATGTCCTGGTCAGCCTAAGTTGGGCATGACAGCCCTTAAACTAACTTTGAAACCACCATCGCTCAAATCTTCAAGAATGTCATTCAAACCCAAATGATTTCCATCGGTAAATCACTTGAGGCAAATCATGTGTATGTTACAACCACTCTTAGTTTCAGTTTTAAAAAAATGACATTTGTTCACATTCCAATAGAAATGTCGCCCTAAACCCAAGCGGAAAGGGGCTTCTGAATGAGTCTACGAGGCCCAACAAAAGCAGCCATGGAAACGGTCGTGCTGAAAAGTGTTGTCATAAGCACACAAAGTATGAAACGATGCTCAAAGAAAACCACCATCACTTTAAAGCTTTCCATGACGATACAAAATCCATAGGTTTTCATATGGATACAGTACTTACAGTAAGGACTTTCAAAATTCGGGAAAAAATCCCTTCTTCGATATAGCAATTGGAACTCCCCAATAGCTGGGACACAACAATAAAGGTCTGGAATTTGGAAGATGGTTTTCCTTTGCCCACAATCTGAGGTGATTTTCAGGTTTCAAGATATATGTTAATTTGACCTACGGGTGTAGCTTTCATAACAAAAATGGACCTAAATTTTGTCTTTTGAAACTTCAACCAAGGGTACACATTGTACACCCCTTCATGTGAGATTTCCATCCCTCGACTTTGACAACTGGCTGCACCATGGAAAAAATTTGTCGAGGCTGCACCTTCACCGGGTCCGTCCATGTTGTCGGACAACGGAACAGCGAGGAAAGGTTGCAAGTTTTGGGTATTAGAGATGGGGGGCCATAGACTTCAGAAGAGATCATTCCATACACGACATCATGATACGGGTCCGACGTTTTTCATTTTTGGTGTTTCGAAATCCTTGAACCACTTACACTGTAGAGCTGCGTTCTCGTCTTCCAATTTCTTCTGTCCATTTCTGCAAATACACTGTGCAAAACCTAGAACCACACATCAACATGAATGCTAACATGAACTTGCATTTAATCTGCAGGGGATATGCCTTGTTGAAAGTCTTCTTCATTTGTGCACATTGATCACGGACATTTGAGCCGGATCAACAACTAAAATTCTACTGTGTCGACAAAAACAGTGTAGGAATCTGGGAAAAAATCGAGGTCCTATTGAAAGTTCCACGTGCGCCTGTTATCAGCCATAATCATGTACAGCATGCAACTTGCACTATGATGCCAAAATTCAAACCACTGTTGCACGATATGAACATCTCGCATTGAAATGATGGCAAGTGCTCATACTCTCAAAGTATTTAAAGTGCTCATGTCAATCTTTATGCATGTTGTATTCCATGCTGCTACCAATACCTTTCCACGTGTCCGTTGCCGTCCAACTTTAAAGGAATACGACCTCAAACTAATATAGCTATAAAATCCACATGAATCCACACTTGTTTTTTCCGCTCATTGTGCAGCATGGTGGGCTGCAAGTACAGTGTACGTTTGCAATTTCCAGTGTGCAATTTTGTTCGGGACCACTTCCAAAAGGATGGTGGTGGTCCAAGAATGGGTGTCTTCTGGACAATGATGAATTCAGGATTATCATTTTCACTGAAGAAACACCCGTCCGACTTGGGCACAGCCGAAACCTGGAAGTTTCCCATAAAACATTCACCAAACATTTGCTAAGCAGTTTACAGAACTAACTATCACAGAAGGATCACCCGGCCATTCCGGAAGGCTCTCTCCCTCTCAAGCTCGTGGTGCGGCCTGAGCACGATATCCAGCGGCACCTACCTGACACCTTGCATGTGGAAGCTACGGGACTAGAGGGGAGGGATCTCACATACCCCATCCCTTGGGACATTTCAATTAGATGAAATGTCCCAAGGGATGGGGTACGTGAGATCCCTCCCCCCTAGTCCCGTANCATTTCAATTAGATGAAATGTCCCAAGGGATGGGGTACGTGAGATCCCTCCCCCCTAGTCCCGTAGCTTCCACATGCAAGGTGTCAGGTAGGTGCCGCTGGATATCGTGCTCAGGCCGCAAGCTTCACGCAGGATCCCACATTCAATCATAGTTCGCAGGGAGAAGAATGATACTGTTGGTGGTTCAGAAATCCAGCTAACCACCTGGGATATATAAAAACTCTGTAAATAATGGGATATTTACCATACCAACTGGTTAGCAGGCTTTCTTCCACCAACAGTACCATTGTAAGCTACAAGCACAACCTTTTCTTTCCATTTTCCCTTCCTTTTTGGATGACTCTATATGACACTTCGCGACAAAAGCGCCACGGCTTGGCGCCATCCACTTACATCTCTACGTAGCTGCCTGGAACCATGACGTCTCCCAGCTGCCTGCTACGCCATCTCCAAAGCTTCCAGCTCCTCTTCACTTTACGACCTTCCAGTGACAACGGCTTGAGTATCTCAAGAGAATCCGCCCGATACCAAACGCAACAGGAAATCATTCTCAATATAAATCATGTTGATGCCATGGCAGCCATATTGCCAAAGATATGTGTAGATATATACACACATACATATATAAATATAAATATATATACATCTATTTCCCAAGGGGAAGGGGGCCAAAGAACACCTTCACACTTTGGAAAAGTCCCCACATCACGCAACACATCTTGGCACCTGTTGGTAGGGCCAACTCCTCGCAAAGGGGCATGAATGATGGCAAGCCACCAAACGCTGGCTTGAATGCATCCGCTCAAATGTCGAATATATAAAAGAATTATCAAACTATCACGAAGTATCAATATCACAATACTGCAATTCAATGTACTTGAGTCTTAATTAAGTCATATCAAGTCATGAGTCACGATGCAATAATCATGATATCAAAATATGGTAGTATCATCGGGGTACGTTCTTGTTTGATATCCTACAATCACTGGATCCATCCTCACATATCACAGGGCGAAGAGTGCACACGGCGGCCGTAACCTGATGGACACAGGGCATGGTGGTCTCACTTGGAAAAGCGTATCCGTTATCCTAAGAAGAAAATCAATGCTAAAACATGGCTGAAACAAATGAAGCAACTCTTGCAACTCTTGCCTGTGCATTCAGATGTTTCCCGGACTCTCTATGGGCTTTGTGATTGGAGAACCTGCAAACTCTCTGGGGCCCTACCTGAACATCTTTTTCAACTTCAAGCAGTTCGGTTCGCTGAAAGGAGCTTGCCTGGAAAAACATATAGGCAGGAATGGGATCCAAAATCACTCAAAAACCTTGGCCCACTTTCGGTCTGCCAACTTATGCCTTCCCAAACGGCAAAGTTGGACGGCTGCTGGGGCGCCGACTGTACTGGGGTTTCCCTAAAAAAACGCTCGCACTGAGCCCAGTGCAGCAGCCACAATGCTGACAATTGTGTGGATTCGAAAGTCTAAGAACCAGCAACTTAATATATTTGCAAAAAAAAACAGTTGAGTGCTATTCCAGCAAACGTTTCATGTGTCATATTTTTTCTATTCATTTTCTGTTCGTAATAGGTTGACAAACGGGTGAAGTTGTCATAATTTTCCACTGCCAGGCCCACAAAAAAAACATCAGTGCGCTTGACAAGACTGGTGACATGATCTGGCATCTTTCGCATGTTCCCTGTCGTTCTGGATGCCAATTTGCTTGCCAGGACCATTGTCTACCAACACGGCTGCGGCGCTTCACCATTAACACTCGGTCGCTCGCGTTCGCTCACGTCATCCATCAGGCTACCACGGGAGCATAAAGAAAATGGCCATGTCACTGATTTTTTCGGCATCTGCGAAACTGGTTCCCTTCCAACCTCTTGTTGATTTTTTCGTTCGAACTGCACGGTGACGCATACAAAAAGTGAACTACAAAGTGATGTCTCCCCAGTGCAATCAAAGGCGCTGAATCGTTCGCTGCGCAAATGTATGATGGGTTGATTCTCTGTTCATGCCTTTTGGTTTGTTTAAGATGTTGAAAGATACTACTGAAAGCTGATATTCACCAAAGAACACAACATTACGTAAACATATGTAAAATATCATTGTAAAACTATGTGCATGCAAAACACAAAAATTCGAAACACATAATATGGTGGCCATCGTGACATCTTGCGTCAATGATGCTGTTTCAACTATTATTCTTACTACTTAAGATCCATTTGTCGATTTTTTTTAAGTCCTTACACTCCTTGCCATGGCTTTATCAGAATTACAATGTATTGATACACAACCTTCCGGGCCGAACTTCTCCACCATTCGGAGGCATTTTTTTTGGGTTCGCAGCTGCTTGGGTGAAAGGTTCCAAACGGATCGTCTTTCACAGCAACACCAGGTGAAAATGAACGGTGTATCACCAATGTGTGGGCCACATTTCACATGTCAAACAAATAAACCAAACGAACTCAAGAAACAAACAAAATAGGAAAGGGACGAGGCACTCATAGGGATCAAAGTAATGGACTACAGAATCCGATTATGCTAAAACAAGAGTTACACAAGAACAACAAACTGACCTACCACAAGAGATCAAACTTGACAACTCGGCAAAACGCAGAGCGGGCAGGTCATCCTTTGTGCATGGGTCAGGCACCAACTGTCCAACTGTACATGCGTGAAACAGTGTATCTGACATGATACATTGGGGTAGGCATCTACCTAAAAGATGCTTTACACCCCACCTTGAATTGAGGTTGGTTAATCCTCAAGTCACACAAGTACCGCAAGCTACGTCCACAGCTGTCGTGACACATTTGTACGAACTCAAAGGTTTTCACCACATCAACAAGCATTTTGCAAATCTCGGTTTTTTTTTCTGGATGCTGCTTGGGTAGATCCCGGGCAGCTCGCCCATCAGTCAGCGAAGCGAAAGTGAAAAGAGACGCTACGGCCATCATATCACGTTTGCAATGCAAATTCAGCAAAAACAAGCAAAGGGGAATCACAAAGCCACAAGCGGATGAGGAGGGGCGGGGGAACAGGCAAAGCAAAAAAGAGGAAATCAAGAACGAATGAGGAAGAGGGTCACTGGATAAAAACCCTGGACCGGAGAAAGAAAGGTGAGAAGTCTTTGGGAAAATCCCTTGACCGGAGGAAAGAAAGATGTGGAAGGGAAGGGGAAGGGGGCGAACAAGAGTAAAAGTTCACATATATGGCCATGGAAACTATAAACGAACTAAATGCTGGGAGACGTACTCACCGAACTACGAGCAGCGGGAGGACAATCAGCGTGCCTAATCCTTGTAAAGCCAGCGCAAACTGAACAAGGTTAGGTCTTGGGAAACAACCGGCGCTCAGAGTCCACTCAGTAGTTCTTGGCTTGGTGAAACGAAGAAGCTTGATCGGCGCCACAGATGCGCAGCCAGGCAGCAACTGAAAGCGCAGATTAAGGAGTAGAAGCCGCAGCCGCAAGGGCATATGAAAGCGCAAGGCAAGCATTTTGCAAATCTCGGCAATGCTTAATTTCACATTCGGCTCTTTTTTTTTGCTGGCAGCTGCTTGGGTATGTTCCGAGCGGATCGCCCTTCAGTCAGCTAGACAAGAGTGATAAAAGACGCTATGGCCATCATCACAAAATGATGTAGTACATCAAGCAAAAAGTAACAAAAACATGCAATCCAGGCCAAGAAACCATCCACAAAAAGGTCCCACAACTGTAGAGAGACGAAAAAGAGCGGAGGGCAACGGTGAAAACCCGGAGGAAAGCACCTGAGCCAGAGAGTGACATAAGCAAGAAACGTACAAGGAGAGGGCGTTGGTGAAATCCCGAAGGAAAGCACCTATGCCAAAGGATGAGGTGCGCGGAAGAAGTTAAGTGGATGGATGTGTATTGTTCACCATTGTAAGAAAACAGCAAACAAATTTAGTGGTGGCCAGTGGTAATTAATGTGGATCAGGTATCTGTCAGGGAACTGAAACCACAGGTACGTACAATGAACCGTGCCTTGCAGAGCCGAAGCAACTTGAACAAGGACAAGGCTCATATAAATAAAAAGGTGAAACGTGAGTGAAACGTGAAACGTGCAGGCCACCTCAGAGTCCGCTCGGTATTTCTTGGCTTGAATTGCCAAGGCGACGCCCAGGCAGTGGCAAAAGCGCTGATCCAGGAGCGGCGCATCGGTGGCAGCAGCAAAAATTCCGGCGCGAGGGCAACATCCCAACAAATACATTAAAGCGTATAAAGGGAGGGGCAATTCAAACAAACCCTAAAAATTCGTAAGAGAGACAAAAGGGGGGGAGAATGGGAATGGCGTAATGAAACTATTATGATTGGAGCGAATAGTGAAAACAATGATGAAGATGGAGAGTAGTGGAGTCAAGGATGAACCTGCGATCAAAGGTCAAGTGCAGAGAAAGAGAGCCTTGTAGATAAAGATAAGAGCGGGTGGGGGGAAATGGAAGAGAAATGTAAACTTATGTTAGATCTGTGACCAAAAACGGAGGGAGAAGAGAAATGGAAACTTATGATAGGATCTGTCACCAAAAACGGAGGGAGAAGAGAAATGGAAACTTATGAAATGGAAACTTATGATAGGGTCTGTGACCAAAAACGGAGGGAGAAGAGAAATGTAAACTTATGATAACTTATGATAGGATCTGTGGACCAAAAACAGAGGGAGGAGAGAAATGGAAACTTGATAGGTAAAAAAGGGAAGATGTGGAAGTGTGGACCAGTATGATCACACAGAATCACAGATCGATTGGTTATCAAAAACAAGTCAAGATCGGAAAATGTGAAAGTGTGGACCAGTATGATCACAGAAAATCACAGATATGTAGTAAAAGATGGAAAACGAAGTATGAAAGGTGAAAGGTGGACCAGTATGATCACACAGAATCACAGATCGATTGGTTATCAAAAACAAGTGAAGATCGGAAAAATGTGAAAGTGTGGACCAGTATGATCACAGAAAATCACAGATATGTAGTAAAAGATGGAAAACGAAATGTGAAAGGTGAAAGTGTGGACCGGTGTGATCACACAGAATCAGCTTAAGAGAGAGAAAGTGATACTAAGTAAAGTGTAGGGTCAAGGGAAGAAGGGGAAGTGAAAGTGTGACCGGTATGATCACACAGAATCACTCAAAGAGAGAGAGGGTGGTAAAAAGTGAAAGTGTTGGGTGAAGGAAAAAAGGAGAAGTAAAAGTGTGGATCGGTATGATCACACAGAATCACTCAAAAGGACAAATAAGGGGGAGGGTGAAAGTGTGGACCGGTATAGAATCACCTTGAAAGAAGGGAACAAGCGTATGGACGGGTATGATCACAGAGAAATGGAATGAGAAAAATATAGAAAGAAAGTGATGTGGACAAAGTATAAACGGAAAAAGAACCGAGTTAAAAACAGTAAAAACTTGGCCGCCGAAGACCGTTCTACCGCGACTATCAAGCTAAAAGAGCTGCAAGTAATTAATTTCAGATTCGGCTCTGAGAGCATTACCAATCCAACTAGCGGTTTCGATTGTGATGGATGACCAGATTCCGAACTTCTGAAAGTATTTTCACTCGGGTTCCATGTGAAAAAGCTGGAAAGCCGCTCCTGCTTCAAAAGCTGTGAAACTCACTCTCCAAGTCAACTCCGAGCATCCATATACTCAGCTTCACATCGCTCGACTCAGTGACGATAGAGCCGCTGCAAAAGCATTGAAAGATGAAAAACTGTCAGAAGATCTTTCTTCACTGAAGAGGCTCCTCGAACCACTTCCTGACAAATTCCTTTGAAATTAGATCGTCTAGACCCATTTCCAAGACTTCTCCAGTCAGACCTACACTTACTAAACTTGTTCTACTCATACATTGCGCATCTTGGAAGAATTAGACATGAAAGAAAAAAATTGTCAGTTTTCAGTTAGCTATGTCTGATTTATGATGCCTATGGGCCAGAACTGAGAGAAGCCATCAACTCAGCAGATCCGATTCGAAACCATGATCAGAGCATCAGGAGCTCATCTTTTTTTTGTTTTTTGCTGGTAGCTGCTTGGGTATGTTCCGGGCGCTCCTCTTCAGTCAACTGAGCAGTGGTATCAAAGACGCTGTGGCCGTAAGCACCGAATGATGATTTACATTATTAAAAAGTGAAGCAAAAACATGCAAAAAAGCCAAGTTTACAACAAAACCATTCCAAACATCCAATAAGACACATTTTAGTAGCACAAGTAGTCAAGTAGCTGGTGAAATCACAACGGAAAGCACCTACACAAGAGTGAGAAGACGCAAGTAGCACGTTGTGAAGTAGAAGGCTTTGGTAAAATTCAAAAGGAGAGCACCGACGCCAGAGCGGAAGAATTGCAGCTGCCAAGACACAGAATAGTTCAGAAGGATACAATTAAACAAGAAGAAAATTCAAAGGTTTGTTGGCCAATTAAAATGATGCGGATGGAGTTCCATAATCCATTAGGAGCTCATCTTCTTCAGCTGAATTTCACAAGGGGGGATACAGTCATTTACTGGACATCGTGCAAGAAGTGTAGAGAGAGATTGAAGCTTTTCATTCGATGTTGGAAGCTTCTGTGATTGCAGCTCAGCTGCAGGATGTCCGCATTTGTGAAGGTGATCAGTTTTTGCTGTTTTTGGGGAAGGTACAAAATTTCTTCAATAGCATCAAAATTGCCCATGGTGATCTACTCAAAGATTTTCATGTCTTAAGGTCCTTTGATATTCTTCCTGCGTGATTTATTTCTCTGAGACTTCAAAACTTGAACTTACAACCACTAAACATCTGAAATTTTCAAAGCAAATTTGACATTCTTATAATACAAGCTACTTACCTTCAAAAGTCCAAACGTGTTTCCCATCCCTGCTCATCCAAAGAATAAGAACTCAACACGTTGATGTCTAAAGTATAAATGACAACCTTTCTCATAACAACTTTGGTTTGACCTACCTTGCATCCCAAGTCAACTATGTCTCGTGTTGATAACATATCCTACTCCTCTCAATTAAAAATTTTTCAGAAAGGTCAATCTCATTTGCACGGTGGGCTTCACGGCCAACTGTTCTCAAGTTGTGAGAGAACAGGTGAAATGCAAAAAACTGAATGTCCTCCACAAATCAGAGAAAGCAACATACAATCCAAACAAACAACAGCCCGAAGTAAAGAAGATGACCAGTGAACTGAGTCAAACAATGAAACTACGCTTAACTATAAGAACCTCGGAGCGCTTAGAACCTCTTCACCACACATAGAAATATTCTGCAATAGAAATTCGGTCAGAATTGTCCGTCTGCCTTGCATGACAGTGTCATAGTGAAAATATCCAAGCTTCTTTAAATCTGGAAGAGTTTGAAAGGATCATGGAATCGAGTCAAGCTCGGATCCAGCAAAGTTAAGAATCAGACTCCAACGTTGTTTGGAAATCCGACATTGAAGTCTTTGATCCGATGTGTGGATATCTTTCCGAAACCTTGTGGATTTCTATCAATTCAACGCGAACTCTAAATTCCTGGCTTGCCATCTCTGTTTTTATCACCCTAACAGGTACAGACTGTCTTACGCTTGCCTTTTCCTCTTCCTTTTCCTTTGCCTTTGCCTTTGGGAGGAGCGCCGATGGGATGTGGAAAGTCGGTGTCGTAATGATTTTTTTTTTCCTGCATTGCCGGACGAGTGCGTGACATTGTCGGTCAACAGCGGGATGAGAATGAAAATGAGATCAAAATTCCCTAGGCAGCGAACAAGAAAACACAACAAAAAGACAAACCAACACCACAAACCAAACCACAAAAAAAAAAGTCGGTGTCGTAATGAAAAAGCGACAACCATGCAGAGTCCCTTCAAACTCTTTAGTTTCACTCCACTACCATGTAAAAACCACGCACGGAAGATGCGAATCTTTTTCTCTTGTCGTCTTGTGCCAAAGATGAGGTCGAGTTACCACATCAAGACTCCCAAGCAAAGCTTCACCTAACTTTTTTTTTCCTGCATTGCCGGACGAGTGCGTGACATTGTCGGTCAACAGCGGGATGAGAATGAAAATGAGATCAAAATTCCCTAGGCAGCGAACAAGAAAACACAACAAAAAGACAAACCAACACCACAAACCAAACCACAAAACAAACCCAAGCGCGAAGCCTGTCGTGCCTAGGGAAATGCCAACTAGGTGAAACAAGTGAAACGTGCGCCCCTCTCTCAACCCCTCAAAAGTTCTCTTCCACCTCGATGTACTTCTCCATGTGTCCAGTCTTAAATGTCAGCCATGTCAATATCTGCCACCATGCGCTCAGGCGGATCCCTGATATCCGGCTTCAAGCGTTGTCGCTTGATTTGATACGTGCCTTCACGTGTCTGCCACTTTTTCGCACAATTCTCCAAAAAGAAATCGACTTCAGACTGTGCAGCACCTTCTTTGTGGCAAAGTGCCTTCAATAACTTCTTGGAGTTAAAGGTGTAAGGTTCGACATATCCCTTGTACTGCGCCATCCAACTACCACATTGCTTCCAATACCTAGTAACCGCATCAATATCCGCACCCCGGTACCTTTTCTCTTCATATGGATCTTTGCGGTTGCGTCTAGTAGCCGGTCAAATAACAAGGTGTTGAGATATTCTTTGGGCTTCCCAGTAGGAGCGTGGACGTACATACGGTCGCTCAACACCTTCCACTTCAAATTGATGTTCATCCATAGGTGCTCTGCCTGCAGTCGGCGCTTCTCTTTGCTGAATGTCTGCACAGTGAGTTCTTCTGTGAGAGTGTTCCGGGTAGTAAATGTAGGCCACAGATTCTTTTGCGATAGCATGAAGTTGAGCCAATCCCCCAGGTCCTGACGGCCAGGCAGCATGACCCCCACTGTGA